>VYZT01045407.1:52222-104039 GCA_013400735.1 Pomatostomus ruficeps
CCCACCATTGCACCTGGCTGTGAATACAACTCTACTTGTGGCATGCCAGCACAGAACAGCTGCTGTCATTCAAGCACATCATTGTTTCATCCTGCTCACAGCAATTTTACACCATGTGACAGTGACAATACAAGCAACCCCCTCGGCTTGCCTTGGGTGGTGTTACTGGCTGATACCGCTAGAGCTGCAGCAGCAGGAACTACAGCGGAAACTTTGAGGAGAGAGAAAATATGCTCACACAGATAAGGAATAGGTCATGTAGTATGATACTTATTTCCAGGTAACTGAATTGTGTGACCTTCTCCAGGTTTTTGGAAATGGTGTTTTAGAAACGCTCCCCAGGTCTTCATGTCACACTTGATCTAGAATCAAAGGCAGAGAAAAGGATGTGCCATTCGAAAATGTTATTATGTCAGGTCCATGGCAGTTTTTAGAGATAGATATATATATATATATGTATATGCATATATATAGAGTAAGCTTGGGTCTTTCTTGATATGTATGAAATCTGTAGCTTTCTGCATACATGAAGACACAGCTAAGATTTGTATTTAAGTAAAGACAGATCACAGAAATTCCCCAGAAGGACCTGGAAATTCCTTCTGAAATGTAATTGCAAGTTTCAAAGCTTGTATCTGCCTCTGCTTCATTTAAAGATGTGAAATACTTATAGGCTGTGTTTATCTTGTAGATTGCAGTAAATTATTTCTGTACTGAATGGAACTTTTTATTTCTAATTTTCAGCTTGTTAAAAGATATAATAGTTTACACAGGAGTTGACTTTACTTGCTGTTTCCTAGGTTACAGCCAGGTATCTGTTCCAATTTTGTGAGAGCTTCATGAAGAAGACAGGTTCCAGTGTAAACCCCATTTTTAGTCCCTTTGTGCATTTGGAAAATGAGTTTGCACAAAAATACCAGTTGTTTGCTGTTAGAAGGAAGGCCTTTCTGAAGAAAATATTTAACTGAGAGTGTGATCTTACAAGCCAGTTACCTACAGAAAGTTGCTCTGAACATGGCTGGTGCTGAACTTCTTCTAAATTTTATTTTGTTGTGCATTCAGGTCTCCTCATTTTAAGTTGCAAGTCCTTTATTATAGTTTTCGTCTGCAGCCTTGATTCTGCAGGCAGTGGCACAGCTAAGCTCTGTTATACGTGACTACTGGAAGGGATGCTTCCTAAAGTCTCGATATGATTTTAATAGATCTGGTAAGAATTTAAATTTTGTCTCGATCAATTAACATATAATTTTTTTATCTGGAATAAGCTTAAGATGAGCTTTAAAGTCCTAGAAGGTGACTACTGGATATAAAATTTTACATAGCATACATAATTTTTAATGTTTTAATTATCTGTGTGGGTTTTTTTGTGATACCTTTGTGTATAGGGTCTTTTAGAGACTCTGCTTCTACAACTGCTTCAACAGTTGTCCATACTTGCTGGGTAAGAAGAAAATATGGGCATAATATGGAAGAGGATTATGTACAGAAATAATGGAGAGAATGCCAAACTGGTTTTATGACAAATGTGATCTCTGGTAATCTTGTCCTTTCCCTGACTTCGTAAGTCTGTCACATTGTGTATTATGCATAAAAATACAGATGCTTCCTGATACAGTTTCTGTTGATTTTGAAAGATTGGAGATACCCATGGGACATTGAAAACAAAAATACTGTGTAGAAATAGTCATCACACTTTCCCTGACATAGCCTCGCCCCCATCCCATTTTGGAAATTCACCAATCTGGTAGTGGTCTGGAATAAATGTTTTAGTATAAATCTTATGGTGTCATTCTCTGGAGGAAGAAACCCCAAACAAACAACCACCTTTTATTGTAATGAATTTCCAAGTGTAGAGAATGATTGACAAGTCTTGTTTAATGGATCAGTACTCCGATGTGGAGCTGTACAAGGCAGGTGAATATTCCTGTAGTGTGGGCTGCATAAGCATGTGTGGTGTGGTAGCATCTGTAATTCGGGAGGGAGGATTAGTGCTGTAGGTAAGGTGCATGGCTGACGGTTGAGGCTGGATCAGAAGTCTGTCTTGCCTGGCGTTCTCTCTCAGTTGCTTTTAGCAGCTGCTTGGGAAAGAGTAGGATGAGGACATGTAAGGAGTGGTGATTCTTGAGCATAAGGTGTAGGCAGTGGAGGAAGGGTGGTGCTGCTGTGCTGAACATGAAACTGTTTTCAGATCAAGGTAAATCTGAGTAAAGGTCACAGTGTCAAATTTCTAGTCCTTACTGGACAGATGAACTATGAAACCATAGGTCAGAATAATGAATGGAAGTTATCAAGAATTTAAGCCTGTATTCATAGAATGTATTTTTAGTTGGATTTTTTTTTATTGGGAATGACTGTTTTTGTGATATCTGTTGAGGTCAGTTCTATTTCAGAGCTTTCATAGCAGGAAGTATAACTTTGATATGGAAAGATGCTTGTCTAGATATCACCTGAATGTGACTGTGTGGGGCAGTGACCCTCCAGAGCTGGGATACAAAGCTCCTGTGCCCTTGTTTGTAGCTTTGCCAGATAGCAGTAGGGAGAACATGACATGGCTGTCTGCATGAGTGGCTGTTAGGTTCAAAGCTGTGGCAAAACTGCTGAGGATAGGGGCACATCTCTGTCACAGTTACATTTGCAGGAGAAAGTCTGAGCTCATGGAGTAATTTGTCACCAGAAAGAAAGTTTCCAAGAAGTAGGCCTGCAGTATGGGGAAAGAAAGTAGACATGTGTAGACCTCATGGTAGCTGTTACAAGTATAATTAATGGAGAGTTAACCCCATATAACAAACAGGAGGATACCAGGAACGTTTGGACCCGCCCTTAACAGCGATGCCAATTTGTCGTATGGGGTAGGTAAATTTGTCTTATCTGGATCTTTATTTTCTGCTGAAGTTTAGCATTGCTATGGATTGTTCTTGAGTTTAAATCTATTCCCTTACAATGGGATGTGAATATCCATATCCTTGCTAGCCAGGCCCTTGGCATTGGCTTTAAAACAGTGACAACAACAACAACAAAAAATCCCATAACCCTGCAAGCTCTTCTTTTCAGAGAACAGTCAAATGTGGCTTTTCCCTGTGATTATGCTAAACCTGAGGCTGGGATTCTAACTGAGAAGGAACTTTTTCATTTGGGTGGATAAATCTCACATTCTTATCTTTTGTGTTTATCTTTTCATAGCTGGCCATCTGTAATCAGGTAGACTGACTTGTTACCTGCACAGATGTTTGGACTTTTGAGTTCTTGCTGCTTATAAAAGTGCAAGAAGCCTAAACAGATGTGGAGCCTTGCATTTGTTCTCTCCCTTTTTAGCCTTTGTAGCCCTGTGCTCAGTTTTATTCTCTTCAGATGCTGTCTTTAGATGTCCTGCCAGACTGGTGTGAAAGGTTCTCTCCTAGATCTGCCTTAAAATGTAACACACTAGAAGATGTGCCTGTATATTCTGAGTACTAAGCTCTGTTGTGTTGTTGTTTTTTGTTTTTGTTTTCTTTTTTAGGGAATAGAGTTGCTTGACTTCATGATTTGGTTATTTTTATGCAGCCAAGCAGATGAATGTGTTTTAGATTTAAAGTTCTAAAATTAGCCAGTCTGTTGTTTGGTGTTTGTGTTTTTGTTTTTTTTGTGGTTTTTTTTTTTTTTTTGGTTGTTGTTATTGTTGTTGTTTGGTTGGTTTTTATTTTTAATTAATTGAAGAAGATTTTGGGATGCTTCTCTGTCTTTATCAGAATAACACCTTTCTTTATCTATGATTCTCCTTGCCAAGTTTTTATTTTGCTGTGAAGTTTAAAAAAACCTATCTTAATGGAGAGACAATTGAAAGTGTGATTACCCTACTGATGCTGTTTAGCATATGATTTTTGGAACAACTTTTATGAGTGCTCTTTGAAATGACAATATCGTAGCTTGTAAGTTATTTTCAGTATTTACAAAAGACTCAGTAAGAAAGCCTGTGATTATCCTTTTTATGTTCATAGGAGCTAATTTAATTCCAAAAAGGATTTTATTATACTGAATGATAATTGAAATAACCAATAATTCATTTCAGCCTTTTTTCTGAGGATGGCATTACATTTAGTGGCACATTTGCCTAGTCACATTAATACAGGACCTTTACCTTATATTTTATTATTTGTCTGTTTTGTTTTGTTAGCTGACACACATAATAAAGACATATGCTTTAATGTTTGTGATGTTAGTAATGTTGTATGTCATAGTGACTTCAGCAATTTAGAGATTTATTAAAACCACTTCTTACATTATGAACTGCTGTAAACTTGTCAAGTGGCCAGTGAATGATGATGCAGCTCTGCTAAATATGTATGTCCTCTATACTGTTTGCCTCTCAATACAGGGCTAAAAAGATGTAACCAGAAGCAACATTGTCTCCAGAAATTCTTGAGAAAGCAAAAAAAAAAAAAAAAAGAAGAATAAACTCCAAGTAATGTTTTCTTTCTGCCTTTTCTACTAATTACTGAAGAAGATGGAATGAAAACTTTGAGTATTGATGCTCTGATTTAGAAAAATCAAAATGTGCAGGTTCAATATAATGCTTTTATTTCTAGGAAGATTTGTTTTCCATTTGTTTTTGGTTTATTTTGGAGAACTTCAATCTGTAATGTAAAATCATTGGTCACATGGGTGAATCAAGAATCTTGGGATAGTTTCTACTATAATTGTAGCCTGCACCAATGTTCTTGTGTATGCATGTTTAAGTCATTCTGTTAAAATTTTTCGTATGGTCTGAGAAGATAGGAAAGGTATTTTTTGTGGATTTTTGCCTCTGTATTCACTGGTACCAGGACCACCCTGAGGTGTCTTCTAGTTTTTTGTTTAGTTTTTTGAGAGGGGGAGAAGGTTTGCTTGTTCATGGTGTGATTTGGTTGGTTTGTTTTTTGTTTTTGAGAAGCCTGCTTTTCAGCCTGACGGATCCATGTGGGAAATTTCAGTTAAATTGAAAAAAAGTCTCACCATGGCAGTAATAAAAAATGAGGATATGTTTCCGTATTTTGCAGCATTCTAGGTCATTATGGAAGTGTAACAAGCTGTTCATAGGGAATACAAATCATGACCTGAAATAATGAGAGGATAATACACGGCCTCAGCTCTGCTCGTAATGCGACGCAGAAGGGGTATTTTACTGCTCTTGACAGCATTTCTAAGCAGTTATGTCAGATCTATCACAACTTAGTGTCTGACTGATGGGATACAGAATTGACTGAAGTCATGTAGGAGCCACCATCTCTCATAAAATGAACCATCATCTGGGAAGGATCTCTAATGGCTGTAGACAAATAATGCAAAAAATCAAATGTGAGGAAAGGAAAGGTAACTTTGGATTCCAGCCCTACTGTGTCATGCACAAATAGCTCTGTTACATCAGGGAAGACCATCCAGGTATGTGAATTACTCGTTTTCATGACTGTGTGCATATAACCTATTTGGATCCATGTTATGGAAACTTTTGGTGCTGATAAAGTATCAGTGTTTAAATACTGTAGCGACATGCTTGAACAGGAGTTGACTTCTGATAATACCAAACTGGATTTAAAGCTCCTTTTTATAATATGAATAAAGTGATTCATTTTGTGACGTGCCTTGAAGAAATTTGTGAAGTGAACAGGCTGCACATTTATCGAAGGTATGTTTAAAGACTTTTAAAATAATCAGTGAGACTCTATTTCTGATAATTATTCCATTGACTGGAAATGAAGCAAATAACAGTGCAAATAGTATAAATTTCAGTAAGTAAATGCATTTCAAATCCTAGTGAAATCCACACTGCTTAAAGTCTCAACCTGTGAAAGTACATAGGAGCTAGAGATGTAAAGTACTCCAGGACTCAGAAGTGTCTCTGATCTAAATTAGGACCTAGTATTGTAGGAGTTTTTACCAGTATTCCTTTAGTTCAGTGTATAGAAACTCCCTTTAACTAGTTGATTATTGGCTAAAAACTGAGAAATTACTTTTCATTGGTTTTAATAACCAACATTTTTAATTATAATAAAGTTAGTGAGTGGACTTGTCAGGTATAAGTTTTAGCTATGGGGGTGTGGGGAGATAAGGTTCTGCAGAATACATGGATATCTTGTGGGATTTTGAGAACTACTGGTAAAAAATAGATTTATACAGAGAATAGAAATAAGGTGGTGAAGACTAAGAAGGAATATCTGTATGCTAGAGTCAAATATTGAGAATGAATCTTCTTATGATCTAGCTCTTGATAGAGTTTATATTTGGATTTTGCTTGAAATTTTTGAAACTTTAAGGGAAGGAGACTTGTGATATTGCAAGGTATTACGACTTTTTTGTATCTATAGATACTCAAAACAGAAAGGTATGTATGTGTGGCTTGATGAAAACTACTTAGTGATTTACATTAACAACCAAAAAGACTAAAAAAGTCTCCCTTCTGTTCTTCAGAATTTGTTTCTGCATATGTCCTTTCTGTTTGTTTTTGGGAAGTGGGAGAGAAAAGACATAATTTTTGAAATTAGCGTTGTTTAAGAAGAAAATCTAAAATCAGTATTTATAAAACTTTGCAGTACTGATTGTACCCTATTTAGAGTGAAGGTTTCCATTAAGGTTTGTGCATGAATGAGTTTTAATTGTTCAGATGAACTGTCAGCCCTTCTCATGCAAGTGCTTACATATTTGTTTAAAATACTTTTCCAGCATTCTGCAGACCATAAAGTTTTGCTTATGTTGCTTATAGATTTTGCATTTCACTGGGTTTTTTTATTCTTGAATTTGTGATTATTCTCCCCTGAATTTGGCAGTACTCATACATTTGGAAAGAAAATGCCCATTATTCTATGGCAGTAAATGCTACCAGGAGTACTAGCAGTTGCACCAGCCATGTAAAACATGCCAGGCATGTGTTACAAGTCTGAGCTACCTTATTTCACTTGTACTCTGAGTTTGACTGAAATAGAGCAGTAGAAAACCAGAGAAGTCTGGAAATAGTCCATATCTAAGCAGATTTGTAGAGGCAAGATGCTTCATCTTTACCTGAATGCCTGAATGATGGCACTGACTTAGACTTGCTCTAAATGAGGCTGTGACAAGCCTTGAGGCCTTTATGACAGGTGCCTGGAGAGAGCGGTGATTACAATTGCACAGAAGAACCTGCCCCGGTGGGGCTAAAGTTCAGACTTTGGGGTTAGAGCTTGATGATCTTTAAGGTCCCTTCCAACCCAAACCATCCTATGATCCTATGATTTTTCTCTGCTTGTGATCTTAGACATTTATCCTACAAAAAAAATTTGAAGGTTACTATGGCAATACCTTCAAGGCCTTACCCACTCTAGAAAGGGATGGGCTGTCTGTCTAACACTGCAATATGTAACAGGTTGCACATCTTTATCATAGAAAAGACAAGTTTTGTTTTGACTGTACAATGTGGCTGGTAAGTCAAAATGCAGTACATATGTTCAGGTAGAAATGATCAAATTTCATGGGTTTTTTACTGGCATGAGGTTTTGGATCATATGACAGTTGCTATTTAAAAGCATCTGCTTTTCTTATTTTTTTATTTATTTTTCACTTGTTGCAAACCTCAGATGATGTTAACTGAATTTTTAATTTTTATCTTTGAAGAATTTTTTTTTCCCAGTGAGAGAGGCAGATAGTTTTCTTATGAAGTTGGCTATCTGCCTAGGTCTTTACTTTGCATAATCTATTGTACATTACCTGTCATGTTTACAAGGAGTGCCTTTGCCTCTGTCAGGGCACACAGTGAAGGGGGACAGAGAAAAACTGCACATGGGGAATGATCCATACTTGACTATTCTGCTTTGAAGGCTGGGTGAGTATGGACTACTGTGTGTATAGGGGAGGAATGGCAAAGGTAGGAAGAGTGAAATTGGAGAAAGGAAGTTAATGAATGTTGTATTGGATGGGGGCTAATTTACCATGAGTGAATTGAGCTAATTGTTCAAGACTAGCTGATCTTTATGTGAACTTGCATTGTTGCCTGGGTAGGAATTTATTTGCTTCATAAGGCTGCTTGAATTAACTGGGGAGATGTGCTATAATTTGTGTGACTGCTGTTTTTTAAAAAAAGGAAGAATTCACTACAGCATTGGAACAGAAACAAGTTTTTGGTTTTCTAAGGTCTTGAGTTTCTTCTTGAAAGTCTTTCTTTCTCTAAGGGGTTTCTGGTGGCTAAGCTTGAACTAACTCAACACATGAAATAACAAGGTGATCCTTGACTCCCTGTGTGTTTTCTGTCTAAGAGACCCTGTAATCAGGATGGTGCCTTTTCTCAGGGTGAAGCTCATCCCCTGCATTTGTTCACTGATGAACCCTGTGACTTTTCCCCCTCCCCTTTGAATGCAGGTAACTTGACTGCAAAACCTATAGTTGTTGGGGAATGTGTTTATATTTCATTTTGGCTTAAAGTCCAAAAAACCAGAAAATATTTGGCTTTTTTATTTTTTTTTTAATTGATATGGGGAAGAATTATGAGTAAGCCCTGGTACTCTGAGACTCTTTGAGGGAGCACTTCTATAATGTGATCAGCCTCATGTAATACCTGATGGCAGAAGACCTAATAAGGCTGTGGCGTCTGATTTCCACTTTCGTTTGCTTTTCAGTTTCCTCATTTTGTCTCCTGCAGCCCTTTATGTCTTACAACATGGTGGGCTACTTCAGGGACTAAACCCACTGGAAAACTGGTTTTGGTTTGTTTCATTTCTGCTGGTGTAGCTATCTAAACTGGCTTGGCAGAAGTGATTGGAGCATGTTGTCCTGGGCAGCAAGGTGGAAGGGGAGAAGGGGAAGTGGAGCTTCTGTTGTATGCTGAGCTCTGTTACATTGCACCCCATTTGGTGGTGCATGCTGCTGTGGGAGAACATGGAGATGAGACCTTTCTTCAGGTACTTCTGGGAACTGAGAAGTAGGGAGGCTATGTGAGAACCCCACATCTGACCAAATCCAGGAAGAGGGGAGTATCCTGCAAAAGATGGCTTGGAGTGAGGGGAAGCTGCTTCAGCCTCTCTGAAACTTCTCAGGTCTTTTGTGGTTTCTCTTGCTTCTAAGTCTTTACTTGCCCTTGAAGCCTGTTCTGTTGCCTTCAATTGACTTGTTTTCGCATGGGCACTTGGGAAAGCAAGTGCAGGTTCTGTGTGCTAAATGCAGCTTTGTGAATCTTGCACATCCTGATGTACCAAGCAAGGTAGTGCACCCTCACTTCCATGCCATGCAGTCTAAAGAAACCAGCTTCCTGCTGTTTTAAAAAGCAGATTTCAAATCGTGTTTTTACCTTATTAGGCAGGAGTGTGGTTGTCCAATGGATTAATATTCCTAGATTGCTTGTAGGAGATGAACTGTCCAGGGTAAATGAGAGGTTGTTTAATTTTTTTGGTTATCTTTTAAATAATGAACATGTGTTTATTCCTAGCAGCAAGTTTGCAGTTATATCCTTTCCATCGACATGTTTTCCAGGTTCATGAAGCTGTCTGAAGAGATAAAAGATTTCTTTCAAATGCTCTATTTCTGAACTTGGAAAGAACATCTTACAGAAGCAAGTATAGTGTGTCTGTGCTACTTCTGAGACCACAAAAAATAACTGGAGAGTATTAATGGCTTGCTTTTCAAATGCTCTTCATTTTTAAACATAAAACTCCCATTTCCAAGGTGTATAATTAGCCTGGTTTTTTAATTATCCTTTGAACCATATGGCTTTTTTAACAGCAGCAGTTGTAAACTTTGAGGAGTTTCCATACAGCAATTTTTCCTTTCCTTCTGTATCTTCTGTCATTCCTTATACAAATATGGCACTTCATCAGCCCCCTTCCTTGTTGATCACTTTCATACTTTGCAATGTTTGTACATCAACTCTATCATATCATTGAAAGTATGGTGTAAAAAAGGTGGTGGTTACAGGGATCTTGAAGGATACATCTAAAGGAGAACTCTAAAAAGCCTCACAACAAATTACTCTGTAGAAAAATTTTGATTTAGAATTACTAAATCTCTTTCAGCTTGTGCATTTTATTGTAAAAAAAGAATATATAATATATCAAAGGAAGTACTGTCAGGATGCACAATTAAAAATACTGTAGCTTTTACACTTTTTTCCTAGATGGCTAACATCATGCATCTGCATGACTTATAGTTAGCATGTCTTACAGAAGATCACTTTATCAGTTATATCCGTGGAATAAGAACAGTGAAATACAAGTCTGTTTTGCTTTAGTTGACATGTTTAGATAAAAGAACTTCCAATGTCTTTATATTTGATGCTGAATATATTGCAGATTTGTTTACTGAAAACAAAGGTGTGTTCTTTCAAAGCAAAACATTGATTATTATTCTTCTCTTTTGGTGCCTTTGGTAGGCATTAAGGTCCTGTGACAGATCTGGTTGAGGAAGGGGTGTTCTGAAATGGCAGTGTGGAAAGCTGGCTGATTCTTTGCCCATGCCACTTGTTTCTATAGCTGCCCTGTTGGATTCAAGTTGTCCATGGTATCTGGGTGTGCTACTTAGTGCAGTGACTGTTTAATAGATTTTAATAGTAGCCTGCTATGTAAAGGGTAAAGGATCAATTTCACTCTTCCAGATGTCAGTGCAAGTTTCCTCCTTCATCTCAGCAAAAGTACTTTGTATTTCTTTAATGGCAAAATGTTGATTTGCTTTTTGTTGTGTTTTCTGAAGCTCGTCCAGACCTCATAGTGTTCTTTAGCCTTGCAATGACCAGACAAATGTATGTTTTTGGAAGTATTTCCCTTTCATGAGTGTTCTTTAGCCATTAATGTCAGAGTTCATCCCATTTTCTCATGTTATGTGCTGGTTCTGAAAAAGAGAAATTCTGTTCTGATGTTAGATGTCTAAAATGTTTCTTTCATAGGAGAAGGTAAAGCAGCATTAGTTTCAATTTTTTTTCCAAACAGTTCATAGTTCAGTGCTGCAATGAACAGCTTTCCAATTAGAGGACACGATACTTGTTCTACTGGGTATTATTTCAAAATGACAGAAATTTATTTTAGCTGCATAAAATGTTACTAGTAATATTTGTATATATTTGTTTACCAGACTGTAATCATAACAACTGACATTTAATCTACTCAGTGTTCAAATTTTTTTTTTTCTTTAAATGTGATGGTAAGCAGAAAACAGTTTGTCTCTCAATTTCTGTGGTATGGTTTGCTGTTTTATTTCCTTTCCCCCATCCCCCTCCAATCAGTTTCCAACTCAAGCAGCTTTCATTTGCTAGTACCCCCTTTCACAGTGAGTACTTGATGCTGACTCCCCAGTTGTCGTGATTGGACTGCTTGGTAGTATTGGCAGGGGCACAGGCAAGTGTGTGTGAGCACTCTAACCACAATAAAGACACCTATTAATACAGATCTCTTTTTTATTAATTAGTTCAGTATTCTGGCTTTTAAAGGTGTTGAGGAATAGGTGGTTTTGGCTTTCATTTATACTTATGTTCAGGGGAAAACAGTTCTGAGCATTAGACAGCAAATTTGTGGTCATTCTGTCTTTTGTGAACAGTGACAGGAGGGCATAAAGTTTGTGTAGTGTTATGTGAAACCATAAGGAAACTTTGCTCTTGTTTTTGTGTGGTCTTTGCAAAAGTTGGGTAAGTAAGAACAGCATGGCTATTTTGTTTTCCAGATACATACAATGTTTTTTTTTCTCTCTTTGTCATTTTTTTCTTTCTGAACTGAGCAGCACAGCGCTTACAACTGAAATGCGGTAGATTTTTCTCCTTCCAGCCAGACTGTGCACACACTGCACAGGCCAAATAACCCTGTGTACAGTGTCTCTCTACTCAGTAAATAACAGTGTAACTTGAATTGCAGCCAAAACTTTCTTCGCAGGCTTAACTGTTGCTCTGATTTCATCTGGTAGGACCTGCCTTTCCCAGATGCCTGATCTCTGTGCCTGACCAGCCACGACTGGCCTCAGGTGCCCGAGTGGAGCTAACAAAGCGCACTCAGAGTCGTGCTGCAGTGCCTGCTGCTCTCAGGCTGGGTGAGGGAAGGAAGCCTGTACACATGATTTTACACAGGGAACTGTGCTGAGGGAGTGCTTCTGAATGTGACGGTCCCAGGCTTGGCAGGCCCTTCAGCAGGGATGTATAATTTGTATTACACTGAAAGACGACACGCTCTATTCTTCAAACTGGCAAACTTAGTCCAGCAGCCATTTTGAATAATTTGCTGAAAACCCAGTGTTAATAATGACAAAGGAGTTGCATGTTTGGTGATATAGGGTTCTGTAAATGCACCATTGCGCACATGTGCCCATTCAGCTTACTGTGCAGCTCCTATAAAATATGTATTGAGAGTCTTTGTTATAGAAATGAAACAGCCATTTTGGAGGCAAAGACCATGGCTTTCCATTCTCAAGATAGACTTTCATAACTTATGCCTGTTGTATTTAAAGTTATGGTTGTTTCACAGTAGAAGGAAAAAAATACTATTTCACCTCTGAGAAAGGTATTTCTGCAGTTTAGTGCCTGGTGGCTTGTTTAGTATTTTTTGACATTTATCAACTCACACAAATACTTATTGATAATGGTGGTGGTCAGCTGGAAGGAAAACTTACCTGTGTGATGATCATGCACTGGACTCAATGTAAAGATCAGATCACAGAATTAATTTCACCTGGTAAAACATGGGAGAGAATTTTGTTCCAGAAAAAACCAATAGTTCTAATTGTCTGATTTGTCGTGTATTTCTTTTGATTTCATGACTGTGGGGTGGGACAAAACCCCAATAATTAAAGACAATCTTTTACTGCTTATTTTTTATCTCTTAGAAAGAGCTGGGTGTTTGGTATCTGGTTGTCTATAAGCTAATAAATACTGAACTTCCACATGAGGATGTAAACATTTCAAGCTGGTTTTTGAAATTTAAGGCCACCTTTGGCATTTCATTATACCAGATAGATATTAGACATTAATTATGAATTTTAAAAGGACATGCTATTTCCATGTGGAATTGTCTTAAAACATGCATTTCTACTGCATAATTAAAAATACCCATGCTCAATTTAAAAATGCACTTTTTACATTTCGGTCTTAAAACTGTCTGCTTTCCTCTGCCCCATGTCCCTAGAGTGATTCTGATTGATTGCAGTGGCACTTGGTGGTGACAGAAGAGTACATCACCTGCAGTCAAGATCACTTTCTTCTGGATTTAGCCAGGAGTCTGCTCCCTTGGATGGGAACTCCAAAAACATTACCAGTAGACTTATTTTTCTTTTTCCTGCTTTCTTCCTTTTTTTTCCCCCCATTCTGATATTTACTTGCACAGTTCAGAAAATCAGGAGAAATGCTTTTGCTGAGAATATTTAGTGTGACATGTTGGTCAGTAGTTTGGAAGGATCCTTTCATTCATGTTACTGGGTTATAAATCCTTACTTGTTTGCAAAACAAACCCTTATATTTTCCTGAGTTACTTGTAGAAAACCCATCACCATTCAATGGCAGGATCTAAACCCGGAGTGTTCTGTTCATCCACTGGATAAGGAACAGACTTGGCAGTGTTTTTTAAAGAATTGCTTAGTTTCCACTGTAGTGGGGAATAGTTTCAAAGATCTGGTGAGACAATCCATGCTCACCTGGAACATTGCATGTAGTTTCAGATACTGTTTTAAAAAAAAAATGCTTGAGGTTAGGAACAACTTCCACATGCTGGTCAATATTTGGGAACTGATGTAATAAGGGGACTTTCTTAGAGCTACACCAAACTAAATTTTCAGGTGAGGTAAAGCATGATTTTGATATTTACCCCTATTTCATCAAAAACTTTGGATGTGCAGAGCAGTTAAAAAAATAAAAAAGAAAGAAAAGGCAAAATGGACCTAAGATGGAAGAAGTTTTGTGAAACAATGGATGCATCCAAAATGAATGCCTGTTCAGTAGTTGTGCTCTTTGCAAGCCTTAAATACCATCAAAAGTTGGATTTTTCTGGAATGTTGTAGTCTGATTTAGCATAAAATGTGTTAGAATCTGCATTTTTGTGGCATGTAATTTAACTTCTATCTGATGAAATTAGGCCAAAAGGTTCAAAGGTCAGTTTGCTACAGATTTCAGCTGTATTTGGCCTTAGTATGGATAAGGCGTCATGAGGAATAGCATTTTGGAGAAAGTTCTATTATATTTGTTGGTGTAACATATTGCTACCACAAAGAAAACATGAGCCTTAAGCTTTCATATGCTTCATTGGGAAAAGCGTCTTCTCATCCATTTTCCATGGGCTGCACAGCATAGCACTTAATTCTTAATATGAACTGTAATTGTTTAGGATATTCAGAATGTAGCAGTCTGTATATGTTGGCAAAAAAATTTTGAATTTTATCACTATTTTTTCACTTGGAGAGGATAAACAGTAAATAAAGTGATGAGAATCTGGAAGACATGCTGTTGGTCAGCTGATGAGCATTTGTTGGTAAATTTAATTACGATGATTTATGTTTAGATTTCTACAGGGGTTTTTTTTCAGTAGTTTAAATGTTCATTTGTCTACAGGAACTGTAGAATAAATAAAAAAAGTATGGAGGGCAAGAGGTAATCTACCTGCTCTGGAGTGTCCCTACATTTGCTATTTGGTATGCAGAAGTGAACTGCTCTTACCTAGTCTCACCTACATTAACTTTTGTCTGAGTTTATGAGCACCATTTCTGGAGCTGTCTACAGACCATGCAGAATCATTGAACAAATCATTGCAGAAACTCAAAAGGCTGTATGCCAAATGAGATTTGATAGCTGCTGAGGCAACTGTGTAGGTGAACCCTAGGGCCCATTTGCTATGATGCAATCTATTCTAGAATTTTGGTGACTTCCAAAAGCCAGAAAAGAAGAGTCCAAGAACCTTTGTTATCACAAAAAAAAGCGCGCATCATTAGGTATGAAAATTTACACCACATTCCTGAGGCTATTGAGTATTCCAGACCAGTTCATGTTGGCTAATACAGAATACCAGATGTCCCTGATGAGCAGATCTGGGAAACCATTTGGCAGCTAGCAGAAAATATCATTAGGCACAATGGTGTTGCAGAATTTCTGCCCTTCTTTGGATTTTCTGCATCTCATATCCCCTCTGAAGGCTGGAGATCTGAGCCAACATCTGTCGCTCCTGACTACCAAGCATTAGGATATTCCAGGAAGAAAGAATTCAGTTGCAAGTACAAGAATAAAAATGGAGTAGGAAAGAATATAATGTCTGACTGGTAAGTAGTTGTAATTAGCTGCCTAGGAAAGGGACTCCTTTGATTCCTGACCCTTTTCCTGGGATTATCCAGGGCTTTTATTCTCTCCTTCTGACACAGGCATGCAGAGCAGAGATGTGGCTTAGTGCTCCCAACAGCCAGCACCTTCTGCAGGTTCTCTCCATCTCATTCCATTAACCATTCCCAGGTTGTTCTTATGTATAAAGGTGCCTAGACTATGTTCCTCCCTTCCTTACTCAACTTTGCCTCTGTGTAGTCCCACTTTGTAGCATGTATCCCACATGTTCCTGAGAAAACCATAGATTATTTCACTTGTTCTATTTTCACCCAGACTTAACATTTCTTCAAATACTTTTATTAGAGGCTAGTCACAAATTTTCATTTTGTTGTAAAATAAAGCCAGATAAAGTGTTCCAAATCCAGAACGACTCCAAAGAACATGTATTTTGACAGCTTCTACCAAAATGACTTAAGAGGGCTATGCTACTGGCAACTATAGTTTTCTCAAAATAGACCTCCACTGCAGTACATGACACTGGAACAGTCAGCTATGGTGCAGTTGGCTTTTTTCCTCCCTTCCTTTTCCTGTACTTCATTGATGCCAAAGACAGTACAGCTAAATAACCTAATTTCTTATTTTTATTATGAAAATAAATATATGCTTGAAGCTTGAAAATGAAAGCCTCTTACGTCAGACATATCCAAATATGAGCCTTTAATATCACTGGGTTTTTTCCTTGTGGAAGGTGCTGGACTGTGTGTTCTTTTACACATGATGGTTTTCCAAAGCTAAAATTAACTTTAGGATAGACTTAAAAATTAGCTGTAAGCTATATTTGTGCTGTCCTTGGGAAGTTGCATGCTTGCTGTTTTGTGTTGAGCAGTGAAATAAAATAAATCACTCTCATGAGTACTGATCTGGGTTATTTTGATAGCATGTTCCACCACAGCAGGTGGTAGCGTGCAGGTCGTGAATGCTTTCTTTGTGGCTCTGCGTTGTTTTTTGGGAGGAGGGCCGCAGATGGGGGTGGCTGTGTTGGGGTGGTCTCCGGATCACCCCACTGTGGTTGTGCTGTGTGCTCGCAAAGCCAGAAGAGGGAGCACAAATGAAGACCTTGTTTCTAAGGTGTGACTTAGCTCCATGAGGTGGATCCCAAGCCCTGGAAATGCTGAGGTCACACATGTAAAGTCAGAGTGCCTTACTCTATTAGAGTGCATGTGAATAAAGAATGGGAAATATGAGCCTGGTGTGGGCTCCAAAAGGGAGGAAAGGGGCTCAGTGGAAGAAGTGAAAAGACTAGGAGAAACTGCGCTTGGCATGAAGACTTTTAAAGAAAAAGCAAATTGTGGTTTGCTATTTAAAGTTAACCAGTGTATTTGGTTTGTAAGATCAGCAGTGCTTTTCATGAATCAAGAAGAAATTTGTGTGTTGCTGTGCAGACTGGATATATTGGATAGCTGAGACTCATGCTTTCTACAGCTTTTTCAAATGAAGTTTATTATATAATTGTAGGTCCTGTAGCATGTTCCTAAGGTCTTTCTTGTTTTTTATAAGCATGCTGATTTGTAGGATTGCTAGTTTGCAAATATATAAAAATTTATATGTATTTTTACAAATTATGTATTTTTAATGATAATTGCAAACATTGTGTGATAAGCAAAGGTAGTATTGAAACTAATCACTAATGGCAAATATGTAAGGAGACTGAGGTGTTGCAAATTGGTCTTGATGGAAAGAGATATTTTGGTTGCAAAGGCTTGTTGACAGATATGCAACTGCTTCCTACTCAAACTAGGAGACTTTTCAAGAGCATAGTCTTCTAAGTATTTTCTGAGGCTTAACTTTGACTGCATTAGCTTATTTGAGGAGTGTGAGATGGGTGAATGATATTTTGAAAAGAATAATTAAAAACCCAAAGCTGCAATCTTATTAGCCTTTTGCATTTTTTTTTGTTTGTTTGTTTTGTTTTTTGATTTATTGTTGGGCTAGAACTCCAAATTTCACATCTGCATCTATTTGCTTTATTACTTTAGATGTGCCTTTTCCAATGTTATGCTCATAGACTTAACAAGCTAATCTGGGAGACTAAAGCAGAACTGTCATTTTGAAGCTACTCAGCTGAAGTCTCTTTGAAATCAGCGTAGAAAGCTACAAGACTATTTTTGTTCCCTTTATAATTTTTTAGAGAAGATGTATTGATCGATTATGTTATGCTGTTAGTGGTCTCTAGAAGAGCTGTTACAAAAAGGTTGCCTCCTTAAAGTCCACTAGAGATTAGACCCCAAATGGACATGATTTATATTTAGGGACTACACTGGTCTGAAGGCAGACTTGGGATGACTTCAGGATGTCCTTTTCTTGAGACAACTGTTTCTCTGACTGTATAATACTGAATTTGGTGAAAGTATTTTAGTGCTTAAGTGAGGAAAGATGGCCCATTAGAACTGTAGTCCATGCCAATGTTGCATGATAAAACAGAAAGGCACCACTGAATTCGGAGTGCTGCATAATTCCTCTCTCTTGATACAGCTTGTTTACTGTCACTCACAGAAGCTTCCAGGGCTGTGGAGTATTTATATGTGCTCTGCCCTATAAAAGCTGTGTTCCCACAGTGTGGACATCTTCCTCTTACTTGGGTTGCTCTGTCAGAGATTGAGGAGGAGGTGATTGAAGCCTTTTCTGTTTGTTTTCCTGTTTCCCGTTGAAGAAGACTGAGGCTATGAAAGATCTGTGGTGAGCTGCCACTCCTCCCTCAGGATTCCTTTACCCAACATCCCCATCATATAAGCTCTTTGAAGTTCACATGTCAGGAAGCATTTGATCATCCCTATAGCAAGAAAGTGCTGAACTAATGACAGCAAATGCTGGTGATGCAGGTTAATTTCGCATTCTTTAGCAAGCAAATTAAATGCATGATAAATCAGATTATTGCCACACTGGCTGTGCTTGTGCTATACATCATTTTTTAGGATAGTGGAATTATCATAGAATATGCTGAGTTAGAAGGGACCTATCAGAATCATCAAGTCCAACTTCTGGCCCTGCGCAGTCACACCACGTGCCTTAGAGCATTGTTTGAACATTTCTCTAACTCTGTCAGGCTTTAAAAGCCTATTCCACTGCTCAACCACCCTTTGAGTGAAGATCTTTCTCCTGACATCCTAAACATCCCCCAACTCAGCTTCATGCCATTCCCTCAAAGCCTGTCACTGGTCACATGAGTGAAGAGATTGATGCCTGCCCTTCTGCTTCCCCTTGTGAGGATTCCCCTTGATGGCCACAGTGAGGTCTCCCCTCAGTCTCCTCTAGGCTGAACAGACCAAGTAACCTCAGCTTCTCCTCATACAGCTTCCCCTCAAGGCTCTTCACCATCCTCGTGGTCCTCCTTTGGACGGTCTCCAATAGATGGATGGTGTTTTTTTATATTGTGGTGCCCAAAACTGTCCCCAGCACTCGAAGTGAGGCCGCCCCAGTGCAGAGCAGAGCGGGGCAATCCCCTCCCTTGCCCAGCTGGCGATGCAGGGCCTGATGCCCCCAGGACAGGGTTGGCCATCCTGGCTGCCAGGGCACTGCTGACTCATGTTCAACTTGCCATTGACCAGGACCCCCAGGTCCCTTTCCACAGCACTGAGCTTCATCCTCTCATTTCCTAGTCTATACACATAACCGGTGTTTCCCCATCCCAGCTGTGGAAACCAGCACTTTCCCTTGTTAAACTCCATATGGTTGGTGAAGGGCATATGACCATAGGATGGGCAATCATTGCCTTTCGTATGGTTGATGATGGCCACTATGTTGAGGTCTCTCTGCAGGGCCTCTCTGCCCTAGTTGTGGTTGGAAGGGACTGTTGAAAGTCATCTAGGCCAACCCCCCTGCAATGAGCTGGGACATCTTTAACTAGAACAGGTTGCTCAGAGCTCAGTCCAACCTGACAGTGAATGTGTGCTTGGATTTTGTCTTAGAAGATGCAGAAGACGGCTTTCAAGTTTGTGCAGCATGATGGTACCTTCAAAGTACTATTTAACACATAACTTCAGCTATGCAACAACATGTTTTGTTTATGAGAATTTATAGCTGTCCAGGTTCCTTAGATTAGAAGGGATAACTGATGGGCTGTCAGCTTTAGATTGAGCTTTGGCTCCCATCAGGTCACAATGCATTTGGCAGCTCCAAATGCTTCTTGAGGGATCTTAAAGGAGAATCCTGGTGTTTCTCAAGCCAAAAGATAAGAATGATGCATGATAGGAACAGTAGATTTTCTACACTCCTTCCCCCTTTTCTTTCCAGTGTTTCCTAAGAGAAGAGAGTTGCCTAGTCATCTTGTTCTTAAGGCATCCAAGTGAGGATTCTCTGAGGAATAGTAGGTCATGTGGATGATGCAACTCTTTGTTCAGTTCTGGGTATAGGAGCAAATCCTGTGAACTTTTGTTGTCTCTGCTTGAATATATACTGAATTGAAAGGGTTCTGAAAGCTGACAAAACTGCTGACTAAACTATAAACTAGGAATGTACTACCTGAACAGGGAAAAGATGTACAGTATTATATCTGGGCACTGTGTTCATGCTCTTTCCTGTCTTGATTTACTCCAATTGTCCACCAGCAACCTTGTACCTGTTTGTTTTGAGGGCCTCTATTGGTCACCTCATTTTTTTAAAAATGGCAGATTCTTGGATTTTCTGAAGATCACTGTGTGGGTGAGGTCAGCTGTTCTAGAGTCACAGCTGTTCTAGTATGCTATATGTTGATGAAACAGTTCCTTCAGGGCGACATGTTCTTGGAGCAAGTTAACACAAAGTTTTTAACCAGTTGCTGGATACTGTCTTTCAGTTGCAGCTGAGGAAGGCACTGGTGCCTGTGTGGCCCCAAATTGCTTGAGATTGTTGGGCCTTTATAATCAGTGCCAGAATTGGCTTGTGTGTCCTTTTCCTTTGACCTCCATAGGTCAAAATGATTTGGCTAATTTTATGCCATTTGAAAAATAATTATTTTCTTCCTTAATTACTACAGTGAAACCAGCAGACTTGGAGGGATTTTCTAGAGAATGAGGATGCGGAAAGCTGTGGTAAGATTTCGTAAATCTTATGTAGATCTCCTCTGCAGAGACAGATCTGGTAAGCTCTTGCAGGGAAGGAAGGAGTTGGATTGTTGTTCTCCTCAGCTGGTGCAGCCGGAAGCTGAAGAAGAGTTTTTATCTGTAGTCCTGCTTGCAGCATGTAAAACAGCACTAGTATTTTATTTAAATTATTTTCCTTAGAATCTCCAGCATTGCTTTATTTTCATTCTCATCTTCACAGAAGAACAGCCAAGCTTATGTGCTCTAAATTTAAATTCTGTGTTTTCTCCAGCTGTGAGTTGAAAGGAGAATGTGTGCCTTAAGGATCCATTCTTTGCCTCTCAATCTTATTTTATAGAATTAATAGCCCTTAGTTTAAAAAAATTGAGAACTTGCCTGGGAAAACAGCTTGATGTTATGAAAAAGTCTGGGAGTCCACTGTAGATCTTGCTGAAAGAGCAACAAGAAAAGAGTACTGAGAACAATAGAAAAGGAAATAATTAAGTGCATGCAGAAAATCTTGTGGTTTATATGGATCAGTATTCAAAGCATAACTTGCAGTGTTTGAGGTTTGGTTGGTTTTTTTTTTTTTTTTTTCATCCTAAATATATCTAGTAGCAGCATCAGCTATAAGCAGGTAGAAATTGGACTTAAGGACTGAATTAGTAGGAGAGCTGAGGAGGAAATAGCAAAGCAAGTGGAAATAATGAGGAGATAGAGGAAAATGGGCAGTGAGAAGAAAAATGAAATCACTTATCCTTAGAAAGAGTACACCTGTTCTTATCCCACTTGTAGTTACTGGTAGCAACTTCTGAAACCAACTGCTATAAATCACCTGAACTGCAAAGGTTATGAAAAATTGTTCCAACTTTTACAAACCTTGCTTGTGAGGTCTTGCCTTGAAAGCATTCCTAGGCAGAGGACTGGTGAGATGTGCTTGTTTGTACACATTTTTACTACCACTTTAAAAAGAAATGTTGGCAAGGCCTGAAAGAAGACTAATTACAGCTTTGCAGTGAGGGTCTTAATATGGTTGTAGATGACATTGCCTTTTGTTTTTGGAGCAAAAAATAGAAGTTAGTGTGAAGCAAGAAGCAGGGACTGCATTGTTAAAATGACTCTTAAATTATTCAAGAATGTCACTTGCTGGTGATTCAGGATACACTGATGACAGGGGAGGGTTATTCCAGATGGATGCAAAAGATTAAACAGCATGCAGAAGAAATGAGAGAAATAAATGTGTGTTTGGGAGAGAAATAGCAGAGACAGAATGACTGTTTAAAGAGAATGAGAGAAAAATCAACCCGTTCCTCAGTTTTGAGGCCAAGTTGGCACCCCCTTGACTCATTAAATTGTTCTTTTGAATCTAGAAATTGGCTTTACAAAATGTCACCTCATCAAATAGCAGAGGGACCTTAGAAGAGAGGGAGGTCAAGGCCAACAAATTATAAGCAGAAGTCCTAGCTATTTTAGTTCTGCTCATTCAGTGTAGCTTTAATTTGGAGACTTAATTAATCACCTTTGTGTTTGCTGATGTTTGTATATATGCTGTATTTCCATTCTTATTTGGCATCAAGCAGCAGATGGTAATTTAATCTCAGTGTATACAGAATCACTGAATGGTTGAGGCTGGAAGGTACCTCTGGAGGCCATCAGGTCCAACACCCTTCTTGGGGCATTTCTGGTTGGGTTTAGACTATCTCCAAGGGTAGAGACTCCACAAACTCTGTGGGCAACCTGAGCCAGTGTTCAACCACCCTCATTGTAAGAAAATATTTTCTTTAGTGAAATGAAATATCCTGTACTTAAATTTGTGCCCATTTCCCCTTGTCCTGCCACTGGACACCACTGAGGAAAGCCTGGCTCTGTCTTCTATACTCTCCCTCGGAGGTATTTTTACATGTTGATAAGCTTTCTCCTTTGTAGCCAGAGCAGTCCCTCTTTCTTTTCTCAGCCTCTCTTTCTTTGTCAGATGCTTCTAATAATCTATTTGACTTGCTCCAGCATGTCCATATCTCTGCTGCACTGAGGAGTCAAGGCCTGGACCGAGCACTCCACATGTATGTCACTGGGGACACGATGCCCTCCCTCAACCTGCCAGTCACTCTTCCCAATTTAGCTTGAATGTAGGCAGTTCTGTAAACTGAAATATTTTATGAGGCCCTTGAGGGCTTTCAACTCCAATTTGTTATGCTATCAGCCTTGGGTGTTATGAGGCAGTGGTTTCCCTTGGGTTTCCCTGTTGCTCTCACGCTCTGTGTTGACTCCTCAGGTAGCAGACAGAGGGCAGCAACTCGTGGCTGCAGCTTCTTGGTGTGCTCAGCTGCCTACAGGGAAACGGTACTTGGATCTGATCTTTGGAAAAGGGTTCTGGAGGGTGTGAAGTGGAAGGAAGTCAGGGATCTGGGGAAGGTGAAGCACAGGTGACAGTGCCGGGGAGCAGAGGACTTGCCTGACTTTGCCATTTTAAAATTCTAATGGCCTGTGAACTTATTTTGAACGGTTTTGGCTGTTCTGTCTGTGAGCATATTTTTACTTGTTTCAGAGTGCCTGGAAAAGGCTTGAATAATGCTTATTCATTTGTGATTTATGCAGTATCGAGGCTTGCATCCAAATACACATCCTATGAGTGTCCCTCTGGGCCAGACTGGTCCATTAACTTGTAGTATATTTGCTATAGGCTTCTACTTTCCTTTTAATTTATTATTTTTTTTAAATTCATAGCTGGTATGCTTTCCCTCTTAACTTCCACCTTCATTGGGAGTGTATTTTAGTTACTATTTTGATTTTATTGTTCAGACCTCTGTTCCTTTGCTTTAAACCCATCCCAGAAAAAAACCCAAAACCACAAAAAACAAGCAAACTCAAAAAAACTTCACAAACCCAAAAGAACCCACAGAAAACACCCCAAAAAAACCCTTCTCCCTGAAAATAGTTGATGGATTTACAGAACTTACCACTCAGGTTTACTTGGGATTGTAAGTTGGGTAAGACATTTGTCCAAAATGTTTTGTTTTACTTCTGGAAGAGGAAAATGCTTCTGCCCCTCCTTTCCTGGTTTACTGAAAGATCTGTGTGTTTCATAGTTGGCAAATTCTTATATTGTGATACTAGCAATTTAAATCTGAGAAAGAAATATGAGATTAATATTGGAAGCTAGAGGTGGATTGTTTTTAAAAATCTGTATAAATTCTGTAGGAACTACCAAACTTGTAAAATATCAGGTCAGTAACTTCTGAATGATACTACCTTTCAAAGGATGATATTTAGGAAATCCAGTATCTTTCACTGGAAATTTAAGAAATCAGTTTATTGAGGTATGTACATTTTGATAAACATAATTTTTACTTTTCCTGTTGCAATCTGCCTTTGTTCTTTTCTTACGCTAATATTGGCAACTTAAGAAATAAACAGGAATTGCAGAAGAAAGCCTGTGATATTTAAGCTTCATCCTCTAATACTCAAACAAGTTTGTCAGTCTGAGTTAATCCGTTTTAAGGTTTGTTCTCTGGCTCACAGTTGAAATGAGTTAATAAAATAGGAATATTTTGTTTTGCTGTAATTGAGGTTCTTGTAAATTATATCATTCTTAATTGTAAAAACAATCCTAACATTCCTAAATTAAGGTGTCACTTTAATGTAAAAGATCTTGACCAAAAACTTGTGAAAGTGATGTGAGATCTGATAGCCTTGTTGAGGATCATACAGAAGAGTGCTGTTTTGGCTGCATTAACCATGTCGTGGTAGAAATGAGCACAAATGCATTAGGAATGTGATATGATAACCCATTTCTCCAAGAAGATTTGTCTAATGTATTAGCAACGTTTGTATCTAACACAAGGAACTCAAAGTGACACAAAACAGAAGATTGCACGCTGGTACATAAAGAAGACTCTTCTTTTATCCAAAGACAGGAAACATTTAGCAAAGGTTTTAAAGTCCAGAGTATAAAATATCTAGCACTTCTTTTCAAAAGCTAATTTTATTAAGTCATGTTCTTACATCTTCAATTTTAGACTCCTTATATTTAAAACATAATTTTTTTTAAACTTTAAGAATATTTTTTCCAAGAAGGAAAAAATAGACTTGATAGGGAAACTTGGACGTGTTGTATGATAAGGATGTCAATTTTTTTCCTATTAAAATATTTTCTGTTGTGCTTAGTGAAAACTAAAATTAATGTGAATGAGGATTAAGCAATTTCTGCATACGTTATGTCAAAACTGGCAAATAGAAATGTAGGGCAAAATGCTGACAGAGCAATTTTGTCTTACTTGAATAGCCTTTTTTTCTTTTTTTTTCTTCATGTCATGCCTATATTTCTGTGTGTGAGGTGGGATAGCGCTCTAACAAACATCAGCTGCTTAATATTTCACTTTGCCCACATCTCCCCAGTTTCAGGGTCCCTGTGTCCTTATTCTGCCGTGTGTGCAGAACTGCTTTTTTCCCAAAGCTGCTCTGTGGCTCCCTTATCATTGTATCTGAGTACTTTAAACTATGCTGAATTTATTTTGCACCGCTGCTGTAAGATTCAGCGGCCTTTCACTTTCTGTTTACAGAAGGGGGATTGAGATATGAAATGATTAAGGCTAAGTGAAGGTCTAGGTCTTCACATGTGATGTGGGACACAAAGATCTGATTTTTAATAGTGCTGTTCATTCATTTTTTGCATATATATAATGAAAACAAATTTGTGGGGGCAGGTTGGTTTGTGTGGTTTTTTGTTTGTTTGTTCAGTTTTGTTTTGAATTTTATTTTTTTCCTCGATTCTGGTCTGAAATTTATTTAAAAATATTTTAAAAAATATTTTTGAAACTACTTGTTTTTAGTTTTTGCAAATGTCAGAATCCTTCTGCCATAAATGACTGTGTCAGTGTGGACATCTTTTCTGCTTAGCACTTCTGCAAGAAAAAGGCTCAATTAGCAGCTGCAAAGAAGAAGCCCCACAACTGTAGTTTGTAGACACTGGCTTAAGTGATTTGGAAGACTCTGCTTATTCTGTAGATCTAGGTTTTTTCTTCTTTTTTGTCTTTTTTTAAATCTGTCCATCTGGGAAAAGCCAGCATTTTGTATTACTGTGTCTACTGTGTGTGTTTAGCTATAGATACATATATATATGTATATAGTTTATATATATTTCTTTTATCTAGATGGTTGGTTTGTTTATGTTATTAAAGACATCATCCAGTATCTGGAATAACAGTAATTTTTTCAAATGTCATATATTGAATCTTAATATCCAGAATTTCAGCAGCTGGCTGGTACCTTCTATATATATGATGGAGATAGAAAGTGTAGGAGTCTAGTGGACTTCATAGCTATTCACAATTGCATCTTTTGACTCTAGGGTTCTCCCAGTTTTATTTTATTTCCAGCTTCTGTCACTACTAGAATTCTTCTGTCCCATCCTTGCCCCTCAGCAGGTTTCTGTTTCCCTGGCACTTCAGTGTTCCTTTTCCCTAACCCCACTTGGGCTGGCTGCCATCTCAGCTCACCTCTGTGCCAGTGAGCCGCTGTTGCAGCACTGCGGGCTCAGTTCTTGTGCCGTTCTCTGTAACAGCTCCTGGTCAGGGGGAGGAACAACCGTAAATGAAATCTGTCTCAGCTGCTTCAGCATGCAGGTGGAGCACCCTCCATGGCCCTCTGGGACTAGTGCAGGCTTCCTTCGATGGATGCATGGCCAGCACGTAAAGAAGGGCATGAGAGCTCCCTTCCTTTGCAGTCAGGAGAAAAGAGAGTGCTGCAGTCCTCCCCAAAAGGATGCCTGTCAGTGAGATTCTTCTCTGCCATATCTTTTTTTGTTTTAGAAATGCTGCTAACTTGACTATATTTTCTGGAGAATAGCAGACACAATAGTTCAGATCAAGGAGATTGGTTAGACTACTCAACAAAACTTTATTTAGCTTAGATAGAATTAAAAGTCTGTATAATAAGCTGTGTGCAGTGAAATGCTGTAGTACATGCTGGGAAGGGGGAGGAGTATGGAAAAGCATGAAAATATTCCTAGCTTTCAAAAATCAGCCCTGGAAGCAGAGATATGGTAAGGATGGTGAGGAGTCTGTTGTGTTTTGATGTATGTATGATGGAAATCTGCAGTTAAATACAGACTGTTACACATGAAAAAGAGCAGCATGGACCCTTTTTGCTTACCCCCTTCCTCCCCCCCCTCCCCCTTTTTTTTTCCCATTTCTTTCTGAGAAGCAAATATTCAAATATTGATGGGGTATGGCAGTAACAGGACCAACCATAATGATATGACTGACAAAAGAAATAAGATGATTCTGCGGCACTTTCAGTCAATCTCTTGTTTTCTGTTTCCGTGAATATCTCAGATTCTGGAACAGGGGTAATGCAGAATTAGCATCTCCCAATCAACGAATAACTATAACAGAAATTTCCTGTTGATTTTGACAGCTGATTCCTTAATTTTAAGGAGTCTGCATTCATAGCTTTAGAATATTCAGTTATTACGGTTGGAAAAAGCTCCTACAATCACTAAGTCCAACCTTTGACCGAATACCACCTTGTCAGCTAGACCATATACTACTAAGTGCCATGACCAGTTGTTTCTTGAATGCTTCCAGGGATGGTGATTCTACTACTTCCTTGGGCAGTCCATTTCAATGCTTTCTTCATCCTTTCAGTGATGAAATCCTTACTGAGAAATTCTTTTAATACCATATTACTAGAAGTAGGTCTATAGTGATTTATTATCTCTGATGTTTTTGCAATATAAAGAAATACGATTTAAAAGCACACTTCTGAATTACTTGGGAGTATGAATTGAATACAAAAGTTAGTAGTAGTATCCTTTATAGAACAAAGCTTAGTGAAGGCATTTGGCTTTGTGTTAGGTGGCCATGGTACTTAATTGTAACCACCACTATATTTCCTCTCATTGGATTAGAAAACTGCACCTGTTACTAGAAAAATATTGCAGCACATACAGTGATTGTTGTGTTTTCATACATGTCTAAAAGCATATTGAAATTGAATACTGCAGTCATTCAGTTTTATTCACAGAAGCAGGTTTTATCTTTTATTGCATAAGTATCCACAGATTGCAGAGTATGTGCTGTGACTTTTTGGGGCTATTTATCTTCTTTCTTGTATGCACTAGAGCTTGTGTGCTTTAATCTGTGTTTGCTGAGAAGCAGCCAAATTGCCCTTTCTGTAGCAATCTATCTTTTGTGTGTGCATGTGTTTGTGTAATCCATGTTCTGATTGATGTATTAAAGGTTTTGTAGAAAAAATATGAGTCATCTGTGTCGGTATTTGCTTATGAATCCTCTTTTATAGTATATTTGTTAAATATATGTTCAGACCTTGTGGACACTCAGATGCTATATATAAGAATATATACTTAATTGTTTAAACGCGCTTTAGCATGTTAGGGGTGGGTGAGATGTGGTGCGTTTGTCATGTATTTGTTCCCTCAGTTTGTTTATCTGAGGCTTACAGATCCAACTATATAAAGCATTGACAAATTGATAAGAGATAAATAAATCTGATTTATTCAATTTTTCTTGTGTGTGTAAGTAAGTCTGGAGGACTGAGGTATAAGAAGCAAGTTGTTTGGGGTAGATTAAAACTCTTTTCAAACAGTGGAATAAATAACTTTGTGATATGATATCTGATTATGGACCTGAGAATTGAATGACAGAAACCCCAATGACTTCAGCATCACTGGGGCTTGCATGAATGAAGTCAAGCCCAAGACCTGATGACAAAAAAAGTGGGTCCAAATTGTGCTTTCAGATCTTCAGTAGCAGTGCAAAATATGAAGTTCACAATTAAAAAACTCCATGTGAGACAGAGTTCTTTTCATGAATACATTATTAGCTGTTTTAACACTGTGTTGTGCTTAAGCTTGCATCCCCTGCTGTCTCTCCCCATAACATTAGTGGCAAAAAAATGGGCAATTTTATCCTGACTTTGTGAAACATTTGCCTAGGCATTTTTGAAGCCAGTATTGCTGGTATATAGCTGTCTAGGAAAGATAGCAAGACAGACTAGGTGGAAGATGTCACTCAGAGCAATGATAAATTAGTTTATGCTGAAGTTATTCAAAATGTAGTCCAGTTGTTAGTTTGGATTTTGCATCAAACTTTTCCAAGAGGCAAAATGTTTTATTCCTTGGTAAAATGTAATAAAAATGTACAGTTTAAGAACTATTGAAATCAGGCAAATTATTTACTGTACAGGTATACATATGTATATGATTTTCCCCTCCTTCCCCTTATTTATAGTGGATTTATAGAGTTTTCCTCATTGGTATAGTTTGTTATGCTAGAATCCTCAGGTAGAATCCCAGCCCTTTTTTATCATACTGCACAAATAAATTCATGTTTATAATGGCATCAAACTAAGCTCAGCAGACTGAAATATTGATACAAAAACCTGATTGTGGTTGAGAGCAACATTACTTTTTGCCTAGAATCTTTGTGTCTCTGATCCCTCATAGCATGTTCCTTTTTTTCCCTACAGCTTTCTCAGCCTCTGATTTTGAGCAGGTTGTGTGAGGATGTACTTGAGCTAAGTGCAGACTGTGAAAACACAGTATAGAGTTTTGGGCCCATACATGGTTGTGGACAAGGCACTGGGATTCTAGACAGCTGTTAGTTTAAGGGAACAGATAATAACACATCCAAGAAAAGTGACCTTTTGAGAAGTCCAAACGAGTCACACTTGATTTACTGACGAGAGAAATAAATTTTCATGTATGTTAAAGACTGATGCCAGGGGAGAAGCAATAATACACTTTCTATTCATAAGGGATAGGATAAGAATTTTAACATACAGCGAAAAGAATGTGGGCTAGATACTGGAAAAGAAAAGAAAGACAAGCAGGAAACAGATAAAGAATGGGCAGAATACTTTTGAGCGGCAAGAATTGTGGGCTCCAGAATAGATTACTTGGCAACTCTGAGGAACAGACTGGAAAACGCTGTCTGAATTATGCAGGAATGGGGCTTGGGCTATCTGACCTCTTCAGGTCCTCCTCTGTGCCTTTTTCCCCCCCATTGGTGGTTTTGTTGTTGTTGTTGGGTTTGTTGTTTTTAGGTGAGGACTTGCATTCCTTAAGGATCCATATCCTATAGTATGAATATATGGTGGTCTGAAGTTACCATTTTTATTTACAACAACATTTTGCAGGCCAGTAAGGCCTGCTGTCCAATGGGTGTGTGTATTTTGGTATTTTTGATCTCCAAATTAAGATAATCTTTGTATAGTTCCTGCTTCTGTATGCTGGAGGAGTAGCTCTATGCCTAATGAAATGGTTTCCTACAAAGCAATCAAGAAACAATTTTGTTTCAGAGGCCAGTTCTGCTTCTTTGCTTAATATCTTTTCAGATGCACCCTTGAAGTACAGGTAGTGTTAAGAAGGAGATGAATATCTGGAAAATGGCAATTTAGGGGCATGAGATGCATTTACATTCAGTCTGGGAATATACTTTCTGCCTGTGAGTCAGCAGTGTCAAACAACTATGCGGCAGAAAAGAAAATGATAAAAAGGACAGAAGTGACAAAATGAGTGCAAATTATGTAATCAATGTTTCTCTTTTTATCAAAATAGTTATTTCAAACCTAAATGAGCTTTACCAGCTTGTGGTAACGTTTTGAAGTATTAGAGTAATAAGCATTCATTGGATTTTGTTAGTATTGATATAGTGTTAATTTTCAGTAACGCTGTGTTAATATCTAGGTGACATTTATCACAGCTAAGTAGTAGAACTACTGGAAAAGGTCAATTTTTTTTTTTTTTAAGATATGCATGAAAAGAAAAACCTTTCTATTATATGAAATGAGATCATACTGGGGAAATATGTTGTTGTTACCGATGGAGATGCCTTGTTTCCATGTAGAAGGGTTGGGTGACTCACAAAAAATGGGGAATCTCTTTCTAATGTTGCTGTGTTATCCCGTGTGGTTCATTGCTACTAATTTACTTATCTTGGCACTGATTCATATGCCCTAGCAACTTTAAGGTCTTGCAGGACCATTACATCATATGGGTTAAACTCTGTATAATACAGGCTTCTTCTGAATTTACGCAGCTACTTTTCTATTAGGCTGGTACTTATCATGGAGTGCAGCTTCTAGAAGTGTTTGGTCTTCATTTACAAATATGGAAGATGCATTGCACTCTAACTTCAGCAGTAGCTAATGATCCTCATTGCTGAAAAATGTAATTAAGCTCTATTTCTAATATGAATTCATCTGGCTTCAGTTTCCGGGCATTACCTCTAGTTTCTTCTTCAGAACTCCAATGCTTTATTCTTAGTGAGATGTTTACACTCTCTAATGAAGTCACCTTTCAATACTCTTGTTCTAAACTAATCAGACATCTCTTTAACTCTTGCTGTAAGGCATTTTTTCTATTTTTTTGTTGTTACTGTATCAATATGAATTGTTTTGGTTGTATTTTTATTAAAAGGTTTAAGAGAGAACTGCACATATGTAGCACGGGTCAGGCTGACTAGGCCAAGGAGCCAAAAGGAGAGTTAAATGAAAGACCACACAGAGAGAGCAAAGGAGAGGGCAAAAAGAGAGAGAGAGGGCAGAACTCTCTGACCTTTATTTATATGTTTTTACAAATCACCCTGGATTGGAGGTAGAAATCACTACCTCTCCATTCAGTTGGTCAAAGCATCTATCATATTTCTCCGCCCAGGATAATGGAATGATAACAACACAGACAGTTAACAAAACATAGATAGTTGTCAAGAAACCATGGCCATGTTTACAGCAGAATGTGTGAGAAAGTATCACAGCAAAGAGAAACACTGAGAAACTGCAAAACTCAGGACAACACACATACGCTGTTAACATCTGCCTGGCCAGTGCAATACAACATACTAAAATCAATACTCTTTGTTGTTTTCCTGTTGATTTATCAAAAGATTGCTCTATACTTCTTCATTTCTGTGCCATCATCCTAGGAGATCAGATTCACTTACTAGCTCACTAGGAATTTTTGGTAGGTGTTACTCTTCAAAACATGTATAGAGTCCTACGGAATAGGTTAGAATATTTTATGCCCAGCTGTAAACCTTAGATTATTTCCCTGGTCCCTCTGCCAGTGGTGGCTTGTATTAACAGCAACCCTTTGTCTTCCGGATCATTAGTGAACTGTTAAACAACAAAGGGCCAAAAACTGTTCTTGGTGGGTCCTGCTTAGTTACAATTTTATGTTAAATAATATCTTTTTAAAATTTAATTTTATTATGTTTGCAAATGACTTGATTTTTAAATCAAAATAATTAATGGATAAACCCTTTGTCTTTGAAAATGCCAGATACATTCTGTTAGCACTCTTTTCACACTTAGTATTACATTCACCACTTTTTAGCTGTCAACTCTTAGCTGTGGACTGTAGCAGAGCCACTAAGATGATCAGAGGGCTGGAGCACCTCTTATATGAAGAGACAATGAGAGAGTTGGGGCTGTTCAGCCTGGAGAAGAGAAGGGTCCATTGAGACTGTACAGCACCTTCCAGTATCTACAGGGGGCTGCAGAGGGACTTTCCACAAGGGCCTGAAGTGATAGGACATGGGGGAATGGTCTTAAGCTGAAGGAGGTCAGGTTTAGATTAGATATTAGGAAGAAATTCTGTACTGTGAGGGTGGTAAGGTTGCTCAGAGAGATTGTGGACTCCTCAGTCCTGTAAGTGTTAAAGACCAGGCTGGATGCTGGATGGGGCTCTAAGTAACTGCTTTAGTGAAAGGTGTCTCTGACCAAAGGTGATCTTTAAGGTCTCTCCTTCCAACCCAAATCTTTCTATGATTCTGGGAGTTCCTGTGTACATACATTAATTTTAATACTGGCAGACATATATTTGGATATATTAATGTAAATATTTCAGAATGTAGTAACTTAATCTCTGAAACTGATTTCTCAAAACTAAGTTTAATAAAAAAATCCTTGGTTTCAGTGATGTTCAGAGCAAAATTTCCTTTGATTTCTGTGAGGCCCATACTGTACTTAGCTGGGCTTACGTATGTGAAGCCTGTATGTCTGGAGACTCTAAATGGCATATATATCCAGGTTTCTTTCAATTTAATAATTTGATTTATTGAACAGTTTATTCAAATACTAATACAGAAAAATAATAGACCTCTGCCTGTCATGCTGGCCAACTAATTGTGTCTTAACAAATATTTTGCCTTGTTAAGTATTTGAATGTGATATTTGAAATGGGGAGACTTTGGAAAAATGTTTGGCTTTCCTTTCTGTGCTGAAAGCTACCTTGTCAGTCCTCCTGTGGTTAGAGAACAAATGCATGTAGGTGTGAGCAAGAGCAAACTGGGTTGTGTTAGCAATGGCCAGTAGAAGGGCATTCTCAGTGGGGTCTGGAACTTACTGTCAGTGCCTAGTTGGGTGCTACAGTCCCTAAAAAGTGGCACTTGGCAGGTTGAGTCCCAATAAAGTCATGCCTGTGCTGCCAGTGGGGTTCAGTTCTTGCAAAGGGCAGTTTCGTGTTCCCAGTGGAGCTGATGGGGAGATGGATGGTACCAGGGATGCTGCCTGCCCTTCACAGGAGGCAAAGGAAGTGTAGCAGGAGTCGCTTTTGTGCTTCTCTTTTTGGACTGAATCTGACTACTGCTGTGAGTTCCTTGTACAGAAGGTAGATATTTAAGTCATGACACTCTCTCTTAAATGCCTTTGCCTGCAGAAAACGGAATAGGAAAAAGACCCCCAAACCTAATTTCTTCCCTTGATTTTGCAACTTTGGCCTTGTTTATCCTTGGGATGACATTTGTTCTATTTGCACCTACAGCTCAGCTTGCACACTGTGTATTTTGTGCTCTTCATAACATTTGGACATAAGTAGTGTGCTAGTAACAGAGAGCAGCACATGAATATTAAGCATTTGGAAGCACGAGTGAACATAAGTATGAAATGAAAGCCACCAGAAACATTTTTCTTGCTAGTTTTTGTTTTATTGATCACTTTTCAGTTTGCCTCACTATTAAGTGCATTGAAATGTGCTATTCAGTTTAGCATTTGATTTATGTGAAAGACTGTGAGCCTCTGGATTCAGCTGCAGCTTGCTGCAGGAGATGTGCTCTCTAAATGCCTGTGTTTGGGTCATTCTTATGTATACTGGTGATGCCTGGCATCACTGGAAAAGCTCAGGGAATGAGAAACCTTCTCTATTGTCTCCGAGTAACTTTTACTCTGTGTTTCTCCTCCCACCCTATGCTAAGTTACCCTGGATTGTTTTGGTGTGGTATGGGTTTCTTTTTGGGCTTTTTGGTTGTGGGGTTGGTTTTTTAAAATTACTTTTTATTTATTTAAAAAACTCTTATGACATCATTATAATATCTGAAGGATAAAAAAAAAAAAGCTGAGTTGAGAGTAAAAAGTCTGATTCATGCAATGAGATGCCATTCATAAAGTTTCACAGAAAGCTCTGTTAGCCAGTTGTTTACAAACTCTGACATTTGAATTGTGTTTAAATCTTATTTCTCAGGTAATTATGATGCCAAACATACTTCCAAAGCTCAGGCTTTCTGCATAGTATGCACAAAATATCAGAGCATAATATTTATTATGTTTGTAGGCCCAGAGAGGGAAGAAAGGTGCCAAGTAAATGTAGTGAAGGCTGTCTAAATTATTTCAACAGTTCAAGGATGAGGGAAGGTTTTAATCTTAGAGGCTGTGGGAGTTTGGGAGGAGTGTTTCTGGGAGGAGAGTAAGTACAGACTGAGACTTGTAGTGATTCAGAGTTTGTTAGTAAAAGCCATGTGGAGAAATTGCTAATTTTGGGCTGATAGGTCATCTCTGGCAGTTCTTTACAATCTGACAAACTTGTTTCCTGCAAATTGTTCATGTTCCAATTATGTTTGAAGGAAATTTAATTGGAGTCATTTTAGAAATTCTATCCAGTAAGGAAGACTTAGGGAATACAGAAGTTTAAAATTGATATGTAGCAGCAAAAAATAAATCAGGGAATGTGGTTCTAGGGCAGTTTTAAATGATATGCCAAGGTAGGCAGTCTGGTCGCAGGTTTGTTGACCTCCCTCCAGGCTCTGCTGGCCTCTGTATATCTGAAATCCTCTGCGTCTTTTCTGGGCATCAGGAAGGGTGTGTGTATTTTTAAATATTTTTTTTTTTTTCGATTTGCAAATTCCTCTAGAGTTTAGCTGACTAAATTGGTTACCCTGCCATGGTACCAGGAAGGCTTGCAGGGTTGTACAGATGCTGTCTGTGTTTGAGAGGTGGTACAGAAGGAGACCCCAGCTGACTTTTGGATGACTCACGTGTTTGTGGGAGGAGATTTTTAGAGGTCACAAAACATTATTTGCAGCATATCTCTTTGTAAATCATCTAAAAATGGTTTGTCAGAAGAGTTGTGTATCTCATATGGTTTCAGCAGTCTGGGTGCTAAGGTGTTCTGTCCTGTTTAGAAAGGAAAGCACAAACTAGCTTTATATCCACAGACCAGAGGTCTGACAGAGGTGCAGGATACCAATTCTATGCTGAGCAGGAGTTGATTTACTTTTATTAAAGGAAAGCATCTTTAAATGCACTGCTTGAATTCTTTGTCTTGGTTTTTGATTTTTATAAAATAGGTTAAAAATTAGTGACAGTAGATTATTTAAACTCCCTTGGCTTAATGCCTTTTTCAGCAGTTACTACCCATTACTCAGAAAGCATAGGAGTGTGTCTTTGCTTACCTAACCTGCTACAGTGCTGTGCTGGGTTTGGCTGGGTAGAGTTAGTTTTCTTTATGGTGCTGGTATGAGGCTGTGTTTTGGATTTGTCCTGAACACAGAATTAATAATATGGAGGTGTTCTTGGTATCGCTGGGCAGTGCTTATACAGAGCCAAGGCCTTTTCTGACCTCCTAAAATTACAAAGGGATATTCCATACTGTTTGACCTCATGTTCAGTATATAAACTGAGGGCAAGGAAGAGGTGGAAGGTTGTTTGGAGTGATGGTGTTTGTTTTCCCAGGGCACCATTACGTGTGATGGGGCCCTGCTCTCCTGGAGATGCCTGATCATGGGAAGCAATGAATTACTTCTTGGTTTTGCTTTCTTGTATTTGCTTTCCCTATTAAACTTTCTTTATCCCAATCTATGAGTTCTCTTTTACCCTTCCAACTCTCCCTGATCCTGCTGGTGGAGCAGTGAGCAAGCCTTGGGGCTTGGCTGCTGGCTGGGGCTAAACCACGACAAATGCTGAAGATGAGTTCACTTAAATCAGAGGTGAACAACCCAAATCCTGTGATAAACTGGCTCCTGGTATAACAGGAGCTTGTGTGCCCCTAGAGGACAGTGACTTCAGCCTGGGCGATCTTGCCTCCTGGAGAAGGTAAATGTCACCAGCTGGCCCATTTGTAGTCCTCCCAAACTATAGGAAGTTAGTAGCAGGTTCATCTCAAGCTGTGGTTCACAGTTCCTTCCTCTCAATGGCACATGGTGAGGATGGGGAACAGTCTATCACAATATGCTCTTTGGAATATGGTTTGAATTTACTGAGCCATCATTTAAATCTCCCTGAAGCCAAGTGTAGAGCTTCATAGTTATGCAATTTCTCTTTGTGTAAGTTCTTTGCTTTCTCATTTCCTCTTCCTCCTTGTAAACAAAATAGAGAATGATGAACACAATTGAAAGAAATGTGCTTTGGGAAATGGAAAGCGGGAGAAGTAGACAGAAATCTATTTTAAACCCATAAGTATTATAACTGAAACAATGGAGTAAAATGTTAACTTGTTTTTGCAAAACATTGTCTTGAGTTGGCTGCTTACCCAAGAGCTGAAGAACTACGCTTTCTAGACAATAAGTCATCTAATAAGACAGACTTATATGACATACTGATTTTAGCTGATAAATTGGATATGCAGTTATACTTTATTTCAGGATTTAAATAGGATTTATATCTCATATATGAAGAAGACATTTGTTTTGATGCTGTGTAATGCAGTGATATGCATGGTATTCTTCCTTCATTGCTACTTCTTTTACCTGTTCTTTGCTGAGATACAAACCCTCAGGTTTTACTTCCATTCATTTAAAAACATGAGACTTGCTTTAAAAAATGCATATGCATACATCACAGCTAAGAGGGAAGGCTCTTAGACTTATATTCCTTATACTCTTCAAGTCATATGTTTAAAAGGAGCAAGCAGGAGAAAGAGAGATCAAAATGAAAATCAAGAAGCAATCAGCTCAAATTCTTTTAATGAGAAAATTAAAATTAATAAACATTCTGTTAAACTGACTTTTTATTTCATACCAATCTCTTAAGTGTAGTATAAATATTAAGAACAGGTAAATAAATGTGAGACTAAAAGGTAACATGTTTTGTAAATGTGGGTGAGAATACAGTGAATGTATTAAGTATGTAGAAAGATAAACCTGGCATCCTACCTGGCCACAGGGCCAGGCTGAATGGGACTTTGTGCAACCGGATCTAACCGAGTGGCATCCCTACTCATGGAAGGGGAATTAGAACTAGATGATCTTTAAGGTCCCTCCCAATCCAAACCAATCTGTGATTCTAAGATAAAGAAAGCAAGGAATATAATTTGTGTTGTACTTTGGGACCCCTAAGGAAGTGTTTGAAGCAAAGAATAAAAGTGCTGGGAGATAAGAGCATGAGTGTACCTGAAGGAAGGCAGGACAGGAGGGGCTGAAGAAATGAGGACTAACTACACTAATGTTAATTCAGTTTTATCTAATACTGGGAGTGTACCAAAAGAAAGTTATCTCTGGAGAAGTTCTGTGCTAGAGGAAGCCTTTACTACTTAAGGCAGTAGTAGAGGAGAACTTGGACAAGACCATTAAAGATGAGCTAGAGTAAGTCCAGATTTAACCAGGTACATCTCATCTCAACATAAGGATTTTATAGAACAGAGGAAGATACCTTTGCCTCTTTGCTGATGGGATTGAATCTTCTGCTCAAACTGCTGTTGCAAAGCAGGTAGGATTTTTTAATTATTATAATTTCTTTTTTCATTAGTTAGATGCATAAAAAACCTTCCGTCTCTCTTGCCTCTGTCATTAATTTGAACATTTTACTGAATCTAGGATGTTTTAATTGTTTACTACTTTCCATTCTAATACCCTAAATTTTGTGCACATTTTAGCTCTACCTGCTGCAATTAAATTATAGGGTAAGTAATATATTTGAGAGCTTTTGTTAAGCTTTAGCAAATTAGGTCTCCTCTTTGTCAAGTCTAGGTGCCCTACCTGTCTGTGGTCAAGGTGTGCTATGTTTCTTATACAGGCGTCTGTGTAAAGTTGTGAATTCTTTGACCTCAGCAACGTTTCCCTGCCAAGGGGCTGCCCATTAAATTATGAAATGCCGTGTGGCAAATTTCTCTGAGGAGTTGTGTGGCCTCACTTCTGACTATACTAATTCTTTTTTATGTGAAGAACATCAGAAACTTCGATAATAAATAACCAGTTTAATTTGTTCATTGCTGCTCCTCTAGATGGATGGCATTGCTCTTCTTTTGACCAGTACATTATAGGAACTGTAAGACCTAGTGATTAATTATTATCAGAAGGAATTTAGTCTAGCTATTTGTAGCTGAATCCTGGTTTCTTAATGTGGACTTTTTTCCTGGTATTTATACTGTGGTATGGCAGTAAGGGATCTTTATTCTTGTGCCTAAGGAGCTTTCTGTTGACTCCCATTTCATAATGGATACCTGTACTTATTTTATTTTCATTTAGCTATTCAAACTGATGCCAAGGTACTGAATATATATATCTGATACTTGTAGGTGGCATTGTTTGTGTAGTGATGGGAACATAATTCAAAACATTCTCATATACTGAACCTTTGTGTGCTTGTTTGTTCCCGTGTTTCTAAATGAAGAGTGAACTTACAGAATTTATAAAAAATGCTTCTGCAATTCTGGGGAAAAAGAAAACTAGGATAAAATTAGTCAACACTGATTTTTGCAAGATGACAGTGAAAGTTCACCTTTGGTTGTGGTTTTTTTTGAGTATAAATGAAAAGTTACATGTTTTAATTGTGTAAGGATATGATAGCAATAATTATTCCTTATGTTAGCCAAACTCCCGACAAGCACCAGTGCATATCAGGAAAAGGAAAATGCTAATCAATGTGGGGCCTAACTCCACCCCCAGAGCTAAATTTTTAAGGCTTTTTTTTTTTTTCTTAAGAGAAATGAGTATGAATTATTCTCTTCTGTGACACATGTACATGAAATAAAAAGCCACACTTTTTCATGTTAAGTATTTCATGTTATGTTCCAAGATGGAGGAATAAGAGGGTGAGATCTCCCCTTCAAAGAGGATGAGTACATTCACAGCAGGATGTGAGCTATACAAATTGCAGGTCACAGATGTTTTCATTGAAAGCAGCACAGGGCTCTCATGTGACAGTTTCTGCATTGTTTACATTATACAATTTCCTAAACACGGAACTGAAGTATGACTTTGTTTTCTTCCTATAAACTTGAATGAGATACAGCAGAAGAAAACACTTTTGGAGAAGTTAGTGCATTTGCTTTTATCAAGTTAATATTTACAGGTGTTGTCTTAAGTGTTTGTGGAATTTGGAATGTATAGCAGGAATAGGGCAGTAAACATGATTTTATGTATAAATATGTGTAAAATATACATGCACATTTTCATAGAAATCAAAGTACAAAAAATTTCATGAGCTGAGATAATGTTTCAGTTATTTTTAATAATACAGTTAGTAAGTGTCTTACAAAATTTGTTATAATTTAGGTATTAATTTCCAGAAAATGACCAGATAATAAAATTTCTAGATGACATACAGAATTAGAATAAAATATGCCTTCTGTACCTGCAGAGCACTCCAACTGTCGTGACATACAGATGAAATTATCTTTAGGAGAGATTTAAATTAACTTGTGCTGCATTACTGGACTTGAAGGGAGGTTATGCTGGGTAAAACTCAGCACCTCAGATAATTCTGCTTCTATTTGGCTTTTATTTTTTTCCTACCAATTCACATCTACTGAAATTTTCCTCCTTATTTTCTGAAAATTGAGCTTTTTTAAAATGCTGTGAGTACTCTGAATTACTTTTTTTTCAAGTCTTTTCCCCTTGAACATTGATCTATAAAAAACTCAAAACATCTCTACACCAAGATTTAATACTTCCAAGTTGATTAATTTCCTAAAAGGACAAATGAAGTATTTTTACTGTCTGTTCAGGAGTTGATGAATTATGAAGGAAATGTGAACACGGTCATCATGCAGTAAGCAGCAGGTGGTGTTTGGTGTGTGAACATTTACTCACTTGTGCTCTAGGTGTGAATGTGGAGGGACAGTGCCCTCTGCTCTCTGGTCTGATTGCCTGGTGAAGAGCAGAACCACCTTGTTGTGTCTCCCTGGTGCTCAGCATAGCACCTGCTGTGTGAGAACAAACCACCCATCATTTGGTTTGTCCACACCTGTGCAGGATTCCTGATTGCAGAAGATGGTACTGCGTGACCCTCTTGCTAGAACCGTTAGGTGTCACAATAGACAGACTGGGACAGTATTTAAGGACTCCTACCCCATTCCGGACGTTCCCTGGAGACATTGTGGTGTTAGGTCTTACAGAAATCGTCCTGATTCTTTCTTTTCCCATTTAAGGGCTCTCAGAAGCCCTGGAGAGTGAGATCATTGGTAGTCCTTCAGTGGAAAAGCAGCATGGACCTTTGGTCAGGATAATGATGTCTGCTTAGCCAAACACGGAAGTGTGGGTGAAGGCCAGCCATGCAGTCTGGTCTCTCTCCATCTGTGCCTTTGGTGGCAGATCCAAACAGAGGCCAGGGTCACTGGGCCAGGCTGGCTTGGGGAGAGGGCTGTGTTCCCAGATCATACCCTGCTTGGCAGCAGGAGGTGCTCAGCCTTTTGCCCAGTGCTTTTGTGTGAGGTTGGTCCTGGTGGCCTTGCACCAGATTGCCTGCCCTCACACCACCATCCCATGGCAGGAGGTCCAGCACATGCAGCCAGCTTCAGCACAGGGTCTGGAGACTTGGGGAAGAAAGCAGAGACAGGCATGGAGAAAAGCCATAGCTCCTGTTTTGGGATCTGACATCAGCAGCAGTTACCTGCCTTGTCCAGGATTGTGTCTGTGCCTCTGCCTCCTCTGCAGCTCTGTGTACCCATGTCACGCCTTATCACCACACAGACCAAAGGAGCTCCAGTATGACATAAAAAAATGTGCACGAGTTGCCCTGGGTTGACATTACCCGGTATGATGTGAAACCTTATGGAGTTGCTTATTGCCTTTCACCATTAGATGGAGCAAAGAGCTGTTCTCCCCCTCTCTGCCTCAGAGCTGAGAGGTCTTTGCCTAAGCTCTTCTTGGGAGCAAAAGAAGCCTCATGACTTCCAAGGGCTGTGTGTTTGCTTCAGTTCAGAAAAATAAAGTGCCCAATACAGAATCCGAGTGTGTTTTACCATCTATTTCAAGCTGAAAAACTAAGTATGTGATAAATTAATACCCTCTGCAGTGAAGCAGCTTTTATGCACAAGCTCAATCTTTCGTGCATGATTTCTACTTGAACCCTCTTGCCTGGAAAGTTAAGCCAAAACAGCAAAAGGGGTGTATAATCAAATACTTCCTTTTAAGAACTGACTTTTTGCCAACAGGAGGTGAGTATAACTTGTGCTGGAAACTTAAATTATTAACCTGCTACATTGAGAAATATAGTTCTTGTGATTTGCAAATCATTTTCCATTGGTGCATCTTTTTATATGCTGTGAAGCTATACTTGATACCCTGTTTTGTGTGATAGATTCTTTAAAAAATGTACTTCTTTCTCCATTAACTCTTGCTGTTCTTTGTTTAGGTGTTTGTAAGGAGGGAGGGGTTGAACATGGAAAGAAGCAGGATGAAAGCTTGCTTGTGCCCAGCTGTGGTTGAAGTTGTATGTGTTTTTCTGTATGCCCATGCATATCCCATTATGTTGTGTTTATTTTGAAAAAACAGTTGCTTGATCAAAATGGTATTTCTTTCTGGCTGTTCCCCCTGAGGCTGAGTTGCATCTGGTTAACACGGAGTTGTTTATGCTTTGAGTTTGGAACTTAGAGACAGCTTTGATACCTGGCTCCTGGCTAAGCTTTTCTACTCTTGGTACCTTACAAGGTGTGGTTAGTTCCTTCCACTGCTTGTTCTTTTCTGTTTGTGTGTTTACTAGGTTTTCCTATACTGAGGAAGTATTTAATAATTTGATTCTGCAAATAGTTATTCATTTGCCAAGCCACTGGAGTCTCATACCTATAGCACATCCTGGAAAAGGACTGCTGTAAAACCAACCTGGGGAATTCAGAAACAGATAATGGGCAAAAGTAAATCTTGCTGCATGCAGCTCGTCGTATTGTGTTTACAAGTGCATAGTCACACTGTATTGTAATAATTTGCTAGCATATTTTTCTATTCATATTATGCAACATTTTTTGAGATGATGTTACATCAGATGTTCTACTTCTTTTATGACGTGGAAGAATTATGCCTTTTAGCAACTCCTTGGACACAATTTTAAGATGACCTGCCTTAATTTATAAGTCACTATTCCTGGCTATCTAGGTAATTCAGTAAGAAAGGATATAATTACTTACATGGATTTTTTTTTGAGTATAGAGATGAGTTGTCTGCTCTTTGCAGTCTTAATGGTGGTTGAACCTCTTTATGGTCGTCAGACATCTGTCACAAGGTGGAATCTTCTTCTTTGGAGGGGACAAAGCTGTTTGGCAAACTTGCTGCTAATGTGTGAAGCTCTGTGAATTTGTACAACACAATGTCAGAAGAGAGGGTTTTTTTGAGAATGAGACAAAGATATTGTGACAGGATTTTGTGCATAGTTCAGTGCTTGGACATAATCTAGTTCATTATTGCATTGACTGTAAGTACTGTAGAGAGATCACTGCAGGCTTACCAAAAGCAATGGGATCTATGGATGGCTCTTTTAAATAGAAGCTTCCATTGCAAGCTTGGATTTTAAGTGACTTATCATTCTGCAAAGATTATTAGAACCTTAACGCCTCCAGTTTTTTTAAAAAACTAAACATTTAAAGAACATTCAGGTTATTTGCTTATTCATAGGGAAGAATCAGTTGCCTATGATTCACTGCAGTGAATATTCAATGTAGTCTTTCTCTCCCTCTCTTTGTCTTCCCTTGTAGTCTGATGTGTGGTGTATTTAATGTCAAAATCATCATGGATCACCTCCACATCTGTAGCTGACCTCTTATAAGTAGAAGTAACATCTGTGTGGTGATACAAGCAGAATATTGTAATATTGTTATGTGAAGCAGTTCATAGAAACTTACAGAATGTGTATTTGATCTGGTATTTTAATAAATGAAAGGTATTATTCACTACTGAAAATGGAAGGAAATAAAATATTGAACTAGATTAGCATGCACCACTATTTTAGTCAGCTTTTTGCTTTAGTAAGAAAGAATTCTTACTACGTGGAAGAATTCTTTTAGTAGGTGAACTGAAAAATCTGATTTTCTACAGTTTAATGCTAGAATTTTTTTTCTACTGTCTGTGAATATTGCATACATTTCAAGCTGTGGAAACAACAGTCTTGCTCTGTGCACAGTGGTGCAATGGCCAAGATACTCATTAAGGAACTCCAAATTCACACTTGTTCCCTAACATGTTCTAAAGCAGAAATATGATAAACAGATATTGAGTGGGTTTTCAGGGGTGAGTGGGGTGGATTTTATCTTCTTTTTCTTTATTTGGTTTGGGTTTCTGTTCATTTGGTTTGGTTTTGGAATCACACTTTGGGAGAAGGGGTGAACATTAGGATGAAAATATTTGGACAACTTGATCTGGATTCTCATGACAGTTTTTAAGAGTTACATATTTCTTTCAATGTATTTGTCAAATAGTTAAATGACCTTTCTATCATTAAAAATAACTGTGTTCACAAGGTAGCTGATAACTCTTTACCCTGTGGGAACATGCTTGAGAATACCAAAATTACTTGGCATCTTATCTCTGCTTAATATGCAAGCAATCATTTTAACACTTGTGTATTTTACTTATAGAGACATTCCATTCATAATTTTGTTTATACATAATTATTTATGGAATAAATGCACTACTACATCAGAAGCTGCCTATGCTATATGTGCATGCTGCGCACCTACTGAACTGAAAGAAGAGGAAATTTTAAAGACTTGCACATTTACAGTAAGGCAAAGGTTCTTACAAAAGGGATAACCTGTTATGAAATGTTATTAGAGCACTGGTTATAAGTGGCAGTGAGCTGGGGAGCTGTGTTGCTGTTGAAGTGAGGGCTTCTGACGTGATGTTTGCTTGCTGAAGGCTCCCAGCAGCCACGGGCCTTGCACAGGCTGCAGTGTGAAGCTTTCCACTGGGTATGGGCATGGGAGGAAGCACTGCTTCCAGTGAAGCCCAATAAGCTTCCTTTTATCTATAGGAGGAGGTGTTCAGATGGCAGAGAACAGTTTTCTGAACAGTCAGAGGACAGGCAGTGGATATAGTGTTTATTTTGATTTAGAGTTTAGGTAAAAGCTAATCTCATTACCACTTGTGACTGAACAGAAAAGAATGATTGTGAAATGTTCAGCTGTTCAGTAGGCTTTTTCCAGCATTCAAAACCTCAATTTATTTTTAGATTGTGCATTTTACTGTATGTTTGTATTAAAAATTGGGAAAAAAATATTAACCCTCTCATTTCCTCATTAGTTCTGTACAAACATTCCCCTACCCTCACCCTGTAATGGTCTCCAGAGGGCCAAAGGCCTTTATCCACAAGCAGCAGAACTTTCAGGCACTTGTGTGTGGGGTGCTGGTGGCCCTCTGAGCTGTTGCTGATGGTTTGAACACAGGGTGGATCTCAACATCAAGAAGCTGAGTATGTCCCTTCTGCTTTCAAAAATTGGTGCATGTCAGAGGAAACAGGAGCTATTCTTTTGTGCTGCTATTGGAATGAATTAATCTGAAAAAACAAAACCAAACTGCAAAACCCGGATTTTTTTTCCTATTTTCCAAGAAGCAAAGGGGAGGGGTTCCATTGTGTCTTTGGTTTGTTTGTTGTTTTTTTAAAAAGAAAAAAAATTGTTGTGCAGAGAGGACAAGAAACCTTCCAAACAGCTGAAATTGCTAGTGTGTGCCATTTTTCAACTTGCTCATTAATGTGCTAGAGAAGGACTGAGCATTTAGGTGGGAGGAGAGGGAAAGTCTTGACACTGAAATTGGAAAAGTTCTTAATGTAGTGGCAGAAGTAATGTCATGGTTTGACTTTGGCTAAGTGCTAGGCACTTACGGCAGCCGCTCACTCGTTCCCTCCTTTGCCACAGCTGGGCAGAGGAGCGAAGGAGAGGGGGGGAAAAGAAAACTAGGGAATTAACTCAAAGGTCTATGAGTTGAGATAAGGAACTGGGAGAAAAACGTTCTAAGGATAAACTAGGCTTAACTTAAGTTGTAGAGTGAGATTTATTACTACCAGAGTTAGAAGGAGGATATGAGAAATAAACTAAACCTTTAAAAGACACCGTTCTTTTCCCACCCCACCCCTCCCTCCCTCCCACCAACAGTGCAAGGGGGGCAGGGTGTGGGGGTTCAGGTCAGTCCATTTCCAAGATCTTCTTCCCCTGCTTAGGGAGAGGAGTTTTTTTTCTCCTGCATTTGCCACGAGAGACAGTTCTCTGTGAATTTCTGTGGCATGGGTTTACTCGTCTATGGGGTGCAGTCCTCCAAGGACAAACTGCTCCAGCATGGAAGCAGGGGGCCCCTCTCTCTCCAACTGGGTCTCTCATTTGGACTGCAGTTTCCTCTGACATCCACTCGCTCTAGCGTGGTCATCTATTCTATAAGCTGTGGGACTTTTATCTCAGTCTCTGTCTCTCACTGGGCTGCAACTGCTACGGCTTCCCCTGGCATTTATGGCTACTGTGGTTTTTTCTGGCATCTGTGGCTCCTGCAGCTTCCGGCATCTCCCCGCTCCAATGTTGGCACTTCACCCATGGGCTGTGGGTGGCTCTGCATCCCTCATGGACCCCATGGACTGCAGGGGGGACACCCCGCCTCACCATGGGCTCACCACGGCCTGCAGAGGAATCGCAGCTTCAGTGCCTGGAGCACCTCCTCCCCCTCCTTCTCCACTGACCTTGGTGTCTCCATGTTGTTTTCTCTCACATGTTCTCACATCCTCCTCCTTCTCTAACTAAAGGCAGCTGCATGCCCATTTTGTTTTGATTTTTCCTTAAATATTTCATCATACGTAACCAACTTTTCTAATTGGCCTAGACATGGGCAGTGGCATGTCCATCATCTTCAGAGCCATCAGAGATTGGCTCTGCTGGAAATGGTGAAGAATTCCAGAAGCTTCTCACAGGAGCCCTCTTTATGGCCCCCTCCCCACTACTAAAACCACAACAAGTGACCTGCAGTGTACTCCTTTCACAATAGCTTCTGTACCTAAGGGATGAGGTCAGTAGAAGAAGCAATAGATTTTTAACATGAATGGACATAGCCATCCATCTAAAAATCTGTTGGAGGTTTTTATTGCTGGCCCAAAGAGTAAGTCCTGGAGTACTACTGCAAATTGCTCTAGAGGTGCCTAATCAAAGAAATCCTTCTGAACCATGAAGTGCTTGGAGACTTTGGAAGGTTTTTTGATTGTTGTTGTTGTTTTCTTTCCAAGCATTTTAAATGTGGTTTTAACTTTGCAAAACTACTATGAGCACCTTCCAGACCTGAAACAGCTGTGGTCTTTAGCACAAGGTAATCTCAGACACTGAAAAAGCGAGAGGGTCTCTCCTGAGAGGAAGGATTGGAATGGCTGAGCCAGAGCTGGTGTGCAACCCTGGCACTGGCAGGGCTGGCTCAACCCTGTGCCCTGCGTTGGGGCACTCATCACACGGCAAGGGAGCTGGAGCTGGAGTGCTGCCAGCCAAGGTTCTTTGGAGAGAACAACAGCCTTGTGAACAAGCAGGAGCACCACAGAAGAGGTTTATTCTTTTTCCTTTACCTTGTTGAACCTTTACCTCTGTTGAACTTGCTCTGTGTCTGGCCCAGCAGCTGAGATGCAAACTGTTGACAACGTGCTGGTCTTAAAAAGAAAGCACAAGGCAGGCAATATAGCTGGTTATATTTTGCACATTACATTAATTTGTTTAGAATATTCCCTGCTGAAGGTCTGGGCAGATGTTCAAGGCCTCATTAACAATGTGTGAACAAAATGTACACGGATTATGTAGCATTCCTTCGTCCCCTGCAAAAGCAGTCTGAAGAGAATGAAACAGTGAGGAAATGATGACGGAGCTCAGGCTGTGAGCAGAGAAGCTGTCGGTGAGGTCAGCTGGTGCCTGTGCTTTGTGTTCAATATGGCTGTGTATTTGGGATGGTTTTGCTTTGCTCTGCTGGGCACATATGTTGCGTTTTCGCACACAGAAGCATGTGTTGTAGCTTTTGGATCTTTTTTTTGTGGCGGTACATAAGACGGGGTAAATTTAGGGGCCCCCCTGAGGTTTCTAGATGCTCTCTTAGGAATTTATATTGAAGATTTCTATTCAAGCTGTCTTACTTTTACATGATGTGAGGTTCACTGTCTTTGTTTCTAGTAAATGTAGTGCTTTATTTTCTACCTTAAACTTACCGTGGTGGTTCCTCTTAAGGGTGACAATCTGTGGGTGTTCCTTTTGAGGACATTTGTACGTTTGTGACTCTGAAAATGCAAGTTATCTTGAGAATATTATAATTTCTTAAGAAAGAAATTGAGTAAACCTTGGCTTACAAAGTTATTGTCAAAGCCCTCATATTGTCTTCCTTATCCCACCTTTTTAGTTGTATAGCCAGCCTTGTTATTTCTCATTTCTCAGCTTGGCGAGTTCAAGTTCCATTATTTATGCAGCTCAGGACTGGCAGTCTTCCACTGCCATTAAGAGGGTGATTTGAAGATCTGCAAGTGCAAAACTTTTCTGCTTTGAGGACAGCCTTGCATTTGGTTTGCAGTTGGTTGCTGGTAAGACAAGGAAGATCTTGATCCCGTGACATTGGAAGTTTTAAAATCAGTGATGCTGGTGTTTGTGCCAGAACTGTAGTTCATGAGCCTGGCACAGCTACAGTTGAGGAGCTGTACTGAGGAACCAAGACCAGCCCTATGTGATGAGCTGTCAGGGTAGCTCTGACAAGAGTATTTCTGTTTTCTTTAATTGTTTGGTTTTGTCTTTGTTTTTGTTTGTTGCAGTCTTTTTGTTTAGCTGTTTGTTGTTTGCTTTTTTTCTGGGACATTTTTGTCTAAGGAACATCAGAGACCTCACCTCCTTTCCATTTCTCACAGTCTTTGTGTGATGAGTCACAAGAAATATACGTCACTGAAAATGCAGAAACTCTCTGAATTTTTAGTTGTGAAATCTGGCAGTCGAATTGTCAGTTGAGATTTGTCTGCAAATCACAGTATCATGACTAAAATTATCTTTCAGAAATGCAGTGAAACAGGCTGAAATAGATCTTAAACTATTAGCTGAATGGCAGAGCTTGTAATGTACAAACATTGATTTTTGTAAGGTCTCTGTAGGCTGGGGAGAAAAATGTTGCAGTATTTCCTACAATTTCCCAAACTCCAGTTGTGACATCATCTCAAGAAATTGAAAACTTCATTTTGTTTAATAGCAGAGTTACTTTTGGATAGGGAAACGAAAGTTTTATCACGTGAGCGGCATGATCAGGCCTGATTCCGATATGTTTCAGAAATGGGAATAACTGTCTTTTCATCAATGTGCTCCCATCTCAGATATGAAATAAATGTAGTACTTTTTCCCAGTTGAAAGACTTGGGAAATAAAAAGAAAAAAAATCAGTGGCCTGATTTCCTTTCACGATATCCTTTTTTGTAATCCAGGATCTTAAGCTTTAAAGATAAATGCCAAATTATCACCAGACCTATAATAATTCTGCAATAACTCTGAACTGAAACTACTTTTGATTCTGCTTTTAATTTCTGCTGTTCTTTCCACCAAGGTTATATTGCATTACAAAATTAATGATTCTTATTTTCTTCTTTTTATTTGGTGCATCCCTATAGTATTCATTTGGTTCATTAGTAAATCAGCTTAACTGCTGAATCATTTCCTAGAATCATAGGAAAAACACCTAAGCTGAGGTTTATAAACATATGTTGTCTCTCAAGTAACAAAAACCCCAATCCCCCAAAAAACAACCTAAAAGCCACAATTTACATTTACTCCTTTGTGGAAGGCTTGCCAGATGTCCTGCAGACCTTAGTTAAACATGCTAAGAATAAAATGCATACTGATTTACCTGGGGTACTAAATTGCTTCATGTTGTTATGGCTGTTTATGTAATCAATATTTTTGTCTCTCAGATTTTCTTGATATTATTTTGATGGATGTTTTCTAGAGTCCAATGTCAGCCAGCAGGTATTTAACCCAGGAGAGCAGACCAGCTGAAAACCTTTTTGATAAGAGGGAAAATAAAATCAAATAATTGACTCCAGCCAATGCCAAGTGGCTTCATCAAAGAGTGTTACTCAAAATGCCAAATCAAGTTTTCTGCCACCATTGTGACCTATTCCTTCTGTATAGCGGATTTCACTAACTGTTCCAATTAAAAGTCACTGGTTGACACTACTAAAACACAAATAACTGCTGTAATCCTGAGTATTTATTTTTGGTTTGTAGTTTGTGGGGCAGTTTGGTAGGTATAATGGACTCACAGAATCATCAAATAATTGTTTTTTCCTTGATCCTTCTTCTAAGGCATCTTTTACAGACCTCCCCCCTCCTCACCTATCTGCCTACCCGCACTCCCTGCCAAAAAAAAAGTTTAAAAAGTTAAAAAATTTTAAGCAGATATGTTCGAAAATATACTTTTATTTCTCTGAGTTATCCCTTGCAATCAATGGTCTTCCCTTATGAAAGTAGACTGTATAGCAAAGAATCCTCTACAGGAATACATTTTAATCTACTGTTAATGAATACTCTTATATAGAAATGTAGGAATAGAAATTTGTTAGTTCCTTCCTTTGGTAATTATGGAGATTGAGCCTTCTAATCTAGTTTCCTGTTACATTAATATAATACCTGTTTCCTCTGGAAATTTACCCTCTAGATGACTGTTTTAAAATATCAGTACAGTCTTTTATTTCACATTATTATATTCATCCTCTTGAGAATGACATTCATTGTTTGTTCATATCTAGACCATTACTGCTGGTGCAGCAGTGTTGTCATTAAGTAGAAATCAAACTTGTGCTTTCTCAGGAGTTGTGCATATACAGATAGGGTCCTACTTCCCTGCTCAAGCAGGGTCATCCCGGAGCACATGGCACAGGACTGCATGCAGACGGTGCTTGAGTATCTCCAGTGAGGGAGACTCCACAACCTCTCTGGGCAATCTGTTCCACTGCTCGGTCACTTACACAGTGAAGAAGTTCTCCCTCATATTCATGTGGAATTTCCTGTGTTCTAGTTCCTACCACTGCCTCTTGTCCTATTGCTCGGCACCACTGAGAAGAGCCTGGCTCCATCCTCATGGCATGCCCCCTTCAGATACTTATATACATTGATAAGGTCTTGTTCCTTTGTCATATTTAATGTGCACGATTGCATGTTTTACTGTATTTTGATGTTTTCCAAAGGATTGTTAGAAAATACAAAAAAGAAAACTATTTTCACAGGACAATGATTTTAAACATGTAAGTTTATATTATAAAGCCCGAGAAGTATGCAAAATTTTCAAGAGAAGTACATGTGATGAAAGACATCTAATTAAAAGTTGAAGGATGTCAGAGAAAGCTGCTTAAATAGTGTGGGACTGTGGAAAATAATGGTATAAAAGCATTTAAAAAAAAAGAGCAAATTTCAGGGGCATTCAGAGAAAACCATTGATTAGAAGTTCTTTATATGAAATGGAGGACCTCAAGTAAAACAATAATTTATTAAAACTTTAAATATGCATACCAAATCAGTTGCTATCAGAACATTTATCTGATTTGGGGTCTTGTGAGATATGAAATGTTAGGTTCAAGTTTTGCTCTTTTCTGAAACATGGCAAATCTTTAATGATGGGACACCAGTCAGTTGTGTTGAAAGGGCAGAGCAGAAGGCTGCTGGCATTTTGGAATGCAAATGTATTATCCAAATAATGTTCCCATGATGTGAATGCGCTCTTTTTCTTTTGGAGGTCCTAAGAATTTTGCTTAATAAAGAATGTCAAGCAAAGAAAAGGTATTCTTTTTTACTGTTAGAAGTATTTGGAAGCTTTGTTTTTCAGTCTTCCTTCCTAGTTGCTTGCCTAGATACATCATCTTGATTACCTATCTATTCCTCTTGCAGTCTGCAAGTAAATACAAATAAAGTAGTTAACTGCAGTGCTTCCCAGGTAGTGAGTTAATTTTCTGTTGTTGGTCCTTGACTTTTTATTTCCAGTGCTACCATCTAGCCTGTGTTTATAAATCTGCTTCTTCTGCCCATCCTCCTACGCTGTAGATTGGGCTCTTTTCTTCTTCTTCTGACTACCACTCATGCCATTTGCATCTTGTTCATTATCACGTTACATCGTCAGAGGGGGGGACAAGGGGCATTCCATAACACAGTGATAAATTAGAATATTATTTATGCTTTGTAAAAGCAAACATCCTGGGAACAGGGAGGTGTATCAAAATGATTGTTTTATAGAGTTTTGTAGCACCACTTCGATTCATGTCTTCATCCTCAGCTGTGGTCCAGCATCCTCCTGGAAAAGCTGACAGCCTATGGCTTGGACAGGTGCACATTTTGTTGGGTTAAGACCTGGATGTCCGGGCCCAGAGAGTGGTGATGAACGGTGCTGCATCCAGCTGTCATCCGGTCCCTTGTGGTGTTCCCCAGGGATCAGTGTTGGGCCCATTCCTACGTAATACTATCTGGATGAGGGGCTCAAGTCTAGCATTAGCAAATTCATGGATGACACCAAGCTGGGTCACAGTGTCAATCTGCTGGAGGGAGTAAGACTCTCCAGAGGAACCTGGACAAGCTGGATAGATAGGCCAAGACCAATGGTATGAGGTTCAACAAGACCAAGTGCTGGGTCCTACGCTTTGGCCACAGCAAACACCTGCAGTGCTACAGGCTGGGTCAGAGTGGCTGCAAAGTGGCCCAGCAGAAAAGAATGTGAGGGCGTTGATCAACAGCTGCTGCACATGAGCCAGGTTGTGCCCAGGTGGCCAAGAAGGCCAATGCCATCCTGGCTTGGATCAGAAATAGTGTGGACAGCACAACTAGAGAAGTGATTTTTCCCCTCTACTGCACCCCAAGTCCCGTGTCCATTTCTGGGCTCTTCAGTTCGGGGAGGACATTGAGGTGCTGGAGCGAGTCCAGAGAAAAGCAGTGAAGCTGGTGAAGGGTCTGGAGCACAAGTCCTATGAGGAGCAGGTGAGGGAGCTGGGGGTATTTAGCCTGGAGAAGAGGAAGCTCAGGAGAGACCTTATCACTCTCTACAACAGCCTGAAAGGAGGCTGTAGCCAGTGGGTGTTGGCCTCTTCTCCCAGGCAACCAGTGAAAGGACAAGAGGACATGGTCTTAAGCTGCGCCAGGGGAGGTTTAGGTTGAAGGAGGTTTACGAAGAATTTCTTCACAGACAGGG
>VYZT01045409.1:289-20354 GCA_013400735.1 Pomatostomus ruficeps
CATGTTGTGCCAAGCTGTGCCGAGCCGTGCCGAGCTGTGCTGTGCTATGCCATGCCGAGCCATTCCGTGCCGTGCCGTGCCATGCCAGGCCGTGCTGAGCCATTCCGTGATGAGCCATGCTGTGCTGTGCCATGCCATGCCGTGCCATACCGTGCTGTGCCGTGCTGTGCCAAGCCATGCCATGCCGAGCCATACCAAGCCGTGATATGCCGTGCCATGCTGTGCTACACTGTGCTATGCTCTGCTGTGCCGAACCTTACCATGCCGTGCTCTACCATGCCACGCCGTGCCATTCCGTGCTGAGCCAAGCTGTGCCGTGCCGAGCCATGCCAGGCCGTGCCATGCTGAACCGTGCTGTGCCATGCCATGCTGTGCTGTGCCATGCCAAGAAGGGAAAGTAGGTGTTGAACCCCTGTCCCCTCCCTGCGTTCAGAGATGCCCCAGTTATTTAACACCATTGCAAACGGTGTGCACAGGGCTGGGCATGGCAGCAGCTCAGGTGTCTGGCAAATCTCTTCTGTTTTAAATGCCAGCTCCTGGGCCACAGCACCGAGGGAAAGAGGCCTTTTGATTTGCCTCCAAGTAAAACAGGGCTCTGTTCTTCCTTTGTTCCCAGGTTCATCCAGAATTGTACGTTGACAAATCAAGGGGAGATAAACTGAAGATCAATCTAGATGTTATTTTTCCACATATGCCTTGTGCTTGTGAGTAAGATTTCTGAATGCTGATGATAATTTTCATCCTTGGCAGGGACTCAGGAGGCTCTGTGTGCCCATAACAAATGTATGTTTATAGATCACTTTCCTTGCACACTGGTTTCAGATTTGAGCATTGATGCAATGGACGTAGCAGGAGAGCAGCAGCTGGATGTAGAGCACAATCTGTATAAACAACGTTTGGATAAAGCTGGCAATCGTGTAACTCCAGAGGCTGAGAGACATGGTAAGATGCTGTTCTGCCTGTCCTGGGTGGATGCTGTGGTAGTCTTTTCCACCGTTTTGAGATTTGTGGGGACAAGTGACAGCTGTAGAGTGTTTAAATGCCACAGTCTTGAAGACCTTGTAGCGTGCAGATCTATTAAACTGCTCTTACACTCAGTACTTTTGCAAGGAAATCTTTGCTTGGTCCATCTGAAATTACAACAAAGACCCATGGATGCATTTGAGGAATAAAGTTGCTCAGTTAGGGGTCTTTCGGGATTAGAAATCAAGCAGCTGTTCTGGCAAAACTTGGCTTTGGTTGTATCTTTAAATAACGGGTGAACAAATGGGACTGTGTGGTTGAGCCTCTCTCTAGGGAAGGCTCCAGTGATTTAACCCTTAAGCCTAAAATTGCACCTTACCCCATTAACTTTGTGTGTGTTAATGCACACCTGATAAATATATGTGAGTTGAGCTATTGTTTGCAAACTGTAATAAGTGATCCTTGGGTACATCAACCTCTCCTCTACATTTTTTACATGTTATGCCTCATCCTTGTTCTTTGATACAAACCAGAAATGTTGCTGACAAAGCATTTCAATCACACAGTAATACTGTTCTGACTTTTCTTTTCCTAAACAAGTTACTTATTCTCTTTTCTGGGAGTAGTTCTGCGTATCAACGTGACCAAATTTGTAGCTTTGTGTCACTCAGATTTAACATTTCTGTTGTTGACATTGAAAGGTTAAACTAAGCCAAGAGCTGAACAGTTGGCAGGTACAAGGGTTTCTCCGGTTGTCATGGCGATGTGGTGACAGTGTTCTTACTACTGTGTCACTCAGCAGCCACCACAGGTTGTGACTTTACAAATTATTGTCTGGGGACAAAAACCATTCTACGTGTTGTGCAGCAGGTCCTGTATCACTCATGATGTACTGATTGGGTCTGCTTAAAACACTGTTTTAGCAAAGCCTTTGTGCAGGTAACATCTGATGCTGCAGCAAGGCTTACAGACAGCCAGTTCTTCCCGTGGAGGCTGTTCTTGAGATGACAAATTGTTCTTGAGATGACAAGTGCTGTGCTCCTTCTTGGTCTCACTTCACACCTCAGCAGGCTATGTACATTCCGTTTCAGGTGGGCGTTGGGTGCAGGGTGTGCAGCTGCACATTGAGTGTGGAACATTGTGCATAGAGCAGAACAAGAGTACAGGATAGAGTTTCTAGATATGTCTCATCACTTTGAATCCTCTTTTGTCTTAGAGCTGGGAAAAGAAGAAGAAAAAGTGTTTGATCCGAATTCTTTGGATGCTGATCGCTGCGAGAGCTGCTATGGGGCAGAGTCAGAGGACATTCGGTAACCTTTACACCTTTTTCCTATCTTCTTAGCACTTGAATCCAGGTATGTTATATGCATATTTTTTTCCAAATGTCTGTGAAGGTCTGTGCAATGAAATCCTCCTCTTAGGCATGTGTTCAGAGATAAGAGCTGTTGTGGTTTGCCTCTGCCTTTGGAAGCTGCACTCAAGATTGTTGAGAAGGTGCATCTATATGTTGTTTGGATTGTCTACATGCCTGTTTGAGCAGTACAAAAATTGTATCTCGGCAGACAAGAGATTTTCTGGGTTTGTTTGGTGTCCAGAGCAGAGGTGTTTAAATGATTTCACTGTGACATGAGCTATCTTGACATAAAACCTGGTTATTTTCTGGCCTTGCCTTCTCACTTCTGCTGCTGGCATTGCATCCTTACAGGAGCAGACCAAACATCTATGGCTCACACAAACAACGGGTGTCTCTTTGTATTTCTCATTCCTCCTAACAGCAAATTACTGTAAGAATGGATCCATGGTAGTCCATATAGGTTCTGGACGAATCTTGGTTATTTTTGGCTCAGTGGTAACTTGGTTTGTCCCATCTGTCAAGTTGTGTCTTTCCCAGAGATGTTTTCGTCTTGAGGGATTCATAATTGCTGCCTTCAACAGCAGGAATTCCTTCAACGTGTCCAGCAAAACATTGAACAAAGGAAGAGACCTGGTTTTTTTTTCTGGTAACCAAGATGTTATCCACAGGTAGAAAAGTACAAAGGAAATTTGCTGTTAAGCCCCCCTTTAGCCCACTGTCTTGGCCTAAAAACAGAGGAAAGGAGGAATAGAAACAGGCAGATGCTTTGTGCACATGAGGAAGTTCCAAACTGCTCATAACTGTGGGACACTGATGTTTTTGTGGCAAATTTCTTTGCCAAGGGCTGCCTTGGCTGTGTAAATGGACAGGAGAGCCCTCTTCAGACTTCAGTCCTGCACTGAAGCAGCGTGCATCCTCACCTCCAAATCTCCAAAGGCACATCCAGAAGCTTATGCTCATTCAAGAGCATTAGGCCACTTTTCAAGGTCCAGTCCCCAACGTTTGTGTTGTTGCTTTGTTGAAGAAGAATCTGTCAAGGATTCGAGTCCTGAGCTGGAGCATCTCTTGTTAATGACAAAGATGGTAAGATGGTGCTTGTGCTTTTTGCAGGTGTTGTAATACTTGTGACGATGTCAGAGAAGCATACAGGCGGCGAGGCTGGGCCTTCAAGAACCCAGATAGCATAGAGCAGTGCAAGAGGGAAGGGTTTAGCCAGAAAATGCAAGAGCAGAAGAATGAGGGCTGCCAAGTGTATGGTTTCCTAGAGGTCAACAAGGTGAGAGAGAGCTTTTGCTGTGAACCTGCTGCATGATGGTGAGGACTGTGAAAAGGCAGAGTCAGGGCGTTCCTCTCCTTTTCCAGCTTTAGGTGCTCACAAGACTGTCATAGAATAACCTCTGGGATCAGCAAGGGCTTTGTGCTTGCCTTGGGGTTCAGGAGGACAGCCAGGAAGAGCAGTGGGAAGAGGCCAACTCTGGTTTGTGTTCTGTGGGCTGATAGGAAATCATGACAGCTGGAGGAGTTTGCCTTTTCATCCCACCTGGGTACTGAGTCTTTTTGCTGAGATTTCTGGAGGAGGAGAGGCAGCTTCTTTGAGCTTGAATTGTTCCACCTGCCCTTCTGGTCTTAAATCAGAGGCCACAAGAGGATATTTGAGACTGCAGTAACCAACAACTCACCTGCAGAGGTGTTGGAGAGAGTGAAATGTTATCTTCTTTAGAAAAATAGTGGAAGCAAGTTTAATGGAATTGGTTGTCAAGACTGAAAATGCTCAGAGAGGTGGTTTTTGCAAGTGATGTATGAAAATACACAAGATGCACCAGGTAACTATGTAACCTGTCATTTTGCAGGTTACCTCCACAAACACACAGGTTACATACCCAAGTACCTCCTAGAAGTCAGACTCAGGTCTTTTGGTTTTGTTGGGTTGGTTTTTTTTTACTTCAAACTCTGTTTTTTTCTTCTCGGGTTTTTTTTAATCCATGCGTATTCTTCCTGGAGAACAGAGTTTTTGTTTCCAGAAAGTAGACCTTGTACTCACAAATTCAGACCTTGTGATCATCATCATAGGTATTGAACTGTTATAGGACCCTCTCTCACAATGTATGATGGGCAGGAAGGTTCCAAGGAGAATACTGGATGTAGGAATGGCCCAAGTGTGAGTGTCAGTGGGAAAGTTTCTGGGGCCTGTTTCAGGCACTTGGAATTTTGCCCATCTTCATTCTCAACAGGTCTGCAGTTCACCTAAGGCACAGGTTTGCCTGAGCATCAAAGATGTAATTCAGTATGTGAGCTTGGGACATTCCCATCTTCCAGGGCACAGTGTAAGTGATTGCTAGTGCAGGGAGGATTGGCACCTAATATCCATATCCCTTTCAGAGTCCAGGATGAAATTTTACCAGTTTGTCTTTTGCAGATTTTCTGGGGGTTGTGTTGTTTAGGGAGGGGTGTTTGGTAGGTTTAATGCTTTAATTTTTGCATGCTTTTATTTTCATGGGTGTATGCATTAGATCACTGTTGATTATTATGTTAAGTGTTTTCTTACCCTGTTCCCTTTCTCACTTTCTCCTCTCCTTTTCTTTGATACTGTTTTGTATTTTCTGAAGCACCAGTCAGTTCCCTACTTGGAGTTAATTCCTCCTTCTTCTCATTTTTATTTCACTAATTAATCTGCATAGAGCAGCTATTATCCACATCAGTATTTAATTATGGCTTTCATCATCACTACCTGTAAGGAACATGGGAAATTCATACCTCTCTTAGGATAATGTCTGCTGCTACTGTCACCTGTGGAAATGAGTTGCTTGGTGTCTGTCTTGTGTAAGCAAAACCTTAAAAATCCAAACACCAGTACAACTGCTTTACTTACACAGATTCAGACCTTTTAATGAAAGGTTACTCTCTCCTGCAGGTAGCTGGAAATTTCCACTTTGCACCAGGAAAAAGTTTCCAACAGTCTCATGTACATGGTAAAGTATTTTCTTTTCCTGCTTATTTGACCTTTTGCTTTCAAGTGTGTCTGACCATTTTCTTTTAATATCTTTGCATTACTGTCTATAGTGACAAAATCACTGCTTCAGTGAGGAGAAGGTTGTTGAAGTTTTGTTACAATGGTTTAGAACTATCACAGACAAACAGAAAAGTGGTTTCTAGGGGTGCTGCCACATGGGTGTGGAAGAACTTGGCAGAGAATGTTTCTGGGCAATCTCTCAGTTCTGCAAAACTTTGCTGCTCTGCAGACAAACAGCCTCAAGGAAGGTGTTCAGTCCAGTTACACTCGTGAACTCTTACCACAGTTTGGTTGTCTTGGTGCTAAAAGACTCGAGGTCTCACCCATTCATGGTGGACAAACTGTTTTCAAGTTATATCAAGTCTGTTTTGGAGACAACAAAAATGACATTTTCATGTGTCACTTCGCTGTCATCCATCAGAGCTCAAATTGTACCAGTTGTTGGGAATTCTTAACGTTTGTCAAGCAGCCCTCTGGAGCAGCCTTACCTTCTTCATACCAAAACTCATGCTGTTGTAGAAGCACCACCAGAGCTGTGGCAGAGGGGATCAGAATTGCTGTGGGAAGCATTCAGAGGCCCATAAATCTACAAGGCCCTGTAAATCTATGACAGTTAGGGATTAGTGTTAAATATATATATTGCACAGTGTTGAATACCCATGAACAAGCTTTTGAAACAAACAAAAAAGGAGTCTACTTAACCTCCTTTGAGATATGATGTTCAAACATACATTTCCCCTGCCCCTGATCCTTCCTGCTGCTCACCTCTGTGGGGATCTTGCAGCAGAATGAACAAAACCAGCCTATGGTTTGTTATTTTCTGTGTGCATCAGGTGGGATGAAAGCAGCACAGGACTGATTAAGAATAAAAACCTGTTACCCAGCTTTGAATATTAATATGCTGTAAATATAAACCTTGAGTGCATTTCTGAGTAGCTTTGCTCCTAAAATAACCTCTCTTACCTTACGATTGAAAAAAATCTAAATATAACCAGCATTGTTGTCTGGCGTGCTGCTTTGGAGCTCGCTTAACATATATGCACATCCCACTCTGTTTTTCCTTCTGGTGATTAATTCCTGCATTTTGGGTTCTCTGTTACACTTTAAATGACTGCTTGACCATATATCAGTCCTTTAGCTATCTAGGGGGTCATTTTGTATGGCCTGGAAAGCACATTAGCCCAGGTGTTACTCTTCCCGTTTTTGGTATGAGCTTTAAATGCTGCTCTACCTGAATCTCTTTATCTTTGTAAGGATCTGAACATTTCTCTTTTCTCTCCTACTTTGCTTGTTTTCCCGGTGCACGCTGTTGAGATTAAGTGTTGCTCTATCCTTTTTTTCCCCTCAGAACTACAGAACTAACATAATTTTTGTTATTTGTTGAGCCCATAAATCTCCTTTGGAAGGAGCTGTCGATCTAGGCTGGGATTTGAGATTTCCAGGGAGCTAAAAGGGGAGTTATGCCAGGTCATTGTTCTGTGGCAAACGAGGTGGAAAAGGTTGAAAATCTTTGTCTTAAATTATTTTAGTATCTCCATGTTGGAGATAATAAGTTGGCAAATATTTAGTTGCACTGTGCAACTGATGTGCTTGAGGGGAACATGGTGACCTGTTGAAGTGACTTCTGCCTTTTCAAGTCAGATGAAAGAATTATCTCACTTCATCTCACTTGTACAATACCTTAGAGAACATCTCCTGAGAATTCATGTACCAAGCCAGCTAATCTGTGAGTAGTTTGTAGGAACTTTTACAAGGGTTGGTAAACCATTTGATTTTTCTGAGGGTAATCGTGGCAGGTGAAGGTTGAGATGGAGTGTTTTGAGTCAGTAACATCTGGCAGAGGGCTCAGACTCTCAGCTTTGCTCACTCCTTCTCTTACTGCAACATTTTCTGTGTTGCTCCCTGCCTCATTCCCCTTTTCACAACACATCCTTATGCCACTTCCATCCTCCTGCCGCTGTGCTCCTGTAAGATATTTTCCTCTGTAAAATTCATCCCCAGTTTGAAAAGTGGCGTGCTGGTTCACCTTGGAGCAGTGTGTTTGGGTGGCTGTCTTTGGTTCCTTGAAATCTTTACATGATTATTGAGAGAGTCCTGAATGGCTGGAAGGGCTGTTAATCCTCATAGGGGTTAAGGACTGAATTTTGAATCCAAGGAGGCCTTGTGATTGTTCAGGTCAGAAATGCAGGATGGGGAGAATTCTTCAGATAGTCAGTGATTATTAAAACTGTGTTACTAAAACAGTGAAGAAATCTTGGTTCTATAAAGCAGACAGAGTTCTTGACAAATTTAAGATGTTTCACAGGTATCTTTATTTTGCCTATTAGCTGTGGTTAAGGAAACGAAGAAATGTATTTGTTTCTTCAGAAATAAGAGTCCTGGGTCCTAGCAGACAGTCTTGTAAAGATCTTCAGTTCCCTTTCCTTGTCCTGTTCCTTCTCTTAGCAGGCTAAATACCCTGCTGGTTTATGCTAAGCTAACTGTGGTTACCTTAACACGTATCTGCAACGTAGAGCAGGTACACATGTGCTTGGCATAATCATCATTGATCAATGAGAAATCAACCTGTATTCTAGTGGAAGACTGTTTTAGAAACTGAACTGCTTCTTGTAAATCACTTACTGAAGAGGAGTTTTATAAAAACTACTTCATTTATAAAAACTACTTAATTAAACTTTATAAAAACTACTTAATGGAAAGCATAGCAGAGCACTCTGGGGACATTTTGCTTTGGATAGCCATAACTATTAATTGGGGTCACACACAATGTAAATCTAGTGTAACACGTTGGTTAATGTCTGGTCCTTCTCAAGTGGTGCCCTGGGATTTCTCTGGTTCTGTGCTATTCCTGTAAGTTTTGTCATCCTCACTAGTCCTCAGTACAGCTTCACATGTGCCAACGTGTGTGACTACCCAGGTGGTACAGCTGATAGACACCATAATCCTGCAAAGGGTTCTAGAAGGATCTTCCCTCTGCCTGTGTGCATCGCTGTGCTAGTGCAGGTTTCGGTGCAGCTGTGGGATTAACCTGACTTTGGAGCTTTTCTGGTTGGCAGAATGCCTCACATAAAGCAGTACTTGCATTTCAGCCTTTTACAGATGTGGCTCATGACTGAAAGGTGGGTGGGATAGGAATGACCTGTGGGACTGAAAGCTGGGGGGACAAAGGAAGTTTTATTTCCTTGGTGATATGAAATCATAGAATATCCTGAGTTAGAAGGGACCCACGAGGATCATCACGTAGGTCCAGTTTAAATGCAGACCCACCAGAGCCAGGATCTCTGTGGAACTTTGTAATAACTGAAGGTTAGCCTGCTAGAGTTTGTACAAAAGGCAGCAAGACTTGACACTTCACTGGCAGCGAAGCCATGGAACTCTTGACTTAAGTGCAAACAATAGTGCAGCATGAAACAGCCTGGTGTTGGTGGTAACTGTTATAAAAACAGCAAGCATAATGCCAAGGCCACTCCTCCTTCCTTTCCTTCCCCTGCCCACCATCACATATACTTCCAAATTTTTACTAGGAATTTCTTTTTTGAAGTTCGTTGACGCAGTTGTCAGCACAGGCACACAAACCTGGCTGCTGTCACTGTGCTGGTGGCAGTGACAGGTCTGCACTCCAGTCAGAGACAGCCAAAGGAACATCTGAAGCCAGTGAGCTCTGAGCTCTTTGTAATGCAGAACCATTGTCTTAATTCCAAATATTGCAGCCTTGGTCTCTGGGCATTCAGCCGTGAAATGCAAGGACCTCTCCCTACACCAGAGCCTTAGGAGGAGTGTACTTCAGAGTTAGCACTTCCTTTTCTAACTGTGCATTCTCTGTTCTGTATGCATATCTCTTTGAGTTTAGTAAGGATTTTATATAAATACAAGTACAGCTTCTGGTGGTTTACTGAAAAATGTTAATAGGAAAAAAAAAGAGTTCACAAGACATTCATGTTAAGTAAATGTTTTAAAGGAAAGGCTAGTTCAAATTAGATCTTTAGCTTTCCAGCTTGTCTTGTGCTAGGGTCTCAAGGGAGCAGCATTCCTAATTTTTGTTAATAATGGAGCAACACTTGATGGTCTGACTCCATTAGCGCCTAAATTAATAGCCCATGATTATTGAAGTGTGTTTTACTGTGCTGAGGTGAAAGGTGAGGTCTGCCTTCCTGAGCACATGAATTTACATGTTAAAATGGCCACAGCCTCTGGCTTCTTTGATCTGATTGTGTGACTTTGGATAAACCTGTTAGAAACGATACTGAAATGGAGTTGTAATTTATATTTTCAGCCTGAGACTGATGCTTCTGGTATTGCATAAAGTCATTTAAGTAGCAAACTAAAAGATACCCATTGCCTCCCACTGCCCATATCTCTGCCAGATCCCTTCTAGGACTGTGTGGTGCTGCTGGCATTGTTATATTGATACATGTGGGAACAGGAGAGATGGGAGAGGCCAAATTCCCCAAATCCCAGCACTGGTGACAATCACCTCGGCCCCACCAGTGGTTTGCAAATACCCTGCTCAGGCCGTCCCTGCAAAGACTTTTCCTTTCCTAGTGTGTTCTCTGGGCAGCAGTAGCAAGGCTGATAGGCAGAGTGCTGAGAGTTACTAAGATGATGATTTTTTTAGGGCGCTTGCATGAGATATTAAAGCATGTGCTCAGCTCAGTTGTTAGTTTAGATCTGTTTGCCCTCTGTGTTTTACAGCAGTGAGAGGAGTTATGTGTGGCTAACAGCAAAGCTTTCCCTTCTTGCCTCTGAGATCTTGTTTTTGCCCTAGATGAAGAATACATTCAGGTGAGGACTGAAATACCTGATCTGAAGTTAAAGTTGCTTTCCTTCATTCTAGCAGTGGTTCTGTGTCAGGAGGGGTATTACAGCAGTTTTATCTGTCACACACCCTACTGTGCAAGCAAGAGAGAAACCCAGGCAATTTTCTTGCCATTTTAGATTGTGATGGAAATGAGAGGAGCTCCCTTATTAGAACATGGTAGACAGATATTGTTATGACAATGTGAGTTTTATTGTTAATTATTTTTCTATTACAGTTCACGATCTGCAGAGCTTTGGACTTGATAATGTAAGTGTTCCCAAATTAGTGTTCTAGTTCTCTTGGTCTATTCCCCTTCTGGGTTTCCCTCCCGTTGCCACATTGACATCCTGGATTGCAGCAGATTTGGCTTTATGAGTCTAAGCAGAACCTGGGGCCTGCTTTCACAGAGGGTTCTGAAATACGTTCTGGGACATTTGCATGCTGCTTGGCAAGCCTGTGCCTCTCTTCCTGAGCCTGCCTGTCTCCTTAGTCTATGCTTCACAGTTTCTTAAGGTTGATATTGTCACAACTGCTTCTGGATCTGTTGGAGTTTACCTTGTGCTGTGAGGAGAACAGATGATGCTCATATCTGTACCTCCGAGGCAGCTGACAGCATGTGCTCCTGTGGCAGGGAGAGGAGTGGGTGGGAGATCCTGCTCTGTAGATGGGAGAAAGGGTCCTGGGATCTGAGGATTTCCAGCAGGAGAAGGAGAAATTCCTTGTCTTGAAATCTCCTATGAATAAAAAAGAAGAGCAAATGTTTTGGAGTTTGCTGTTAGGATGCACAGGGAAAGGGAGCACCTTTCTCTATTCTAGAGCCACGCTCAGAAAAATACAAAATAATGAACCTCAGGGCCTTTACTTGCCCCAGGTGTGCTGTGCAGCTGTTTGAGTTGTTAGCATTTCCCTTTCAGATCAATATGACGCACTACATCAAACATCTCTCGTTTGGAAGGGATTACCCAGGCATTGTGAACCCTCTGGATGGGACTGCCGTCACTGCACAGCAAGGTAAGAACCAGCTGGGAGAAGTCTCTTGTTAAGTGTCGGTGTTAATAAGTGTTAGAAGAGAACAGGAGTGAAGTTCTCAGTTTTAACAACAACCCTGGCAGTGTTCTGTGAATTGTGACTCCTCCACCTTGTGCTCTCTCTGGAGCAGCTCGCTCCATTCACCTGCAAGAAATCTGCCAGCACATCTGTGACCTTTCTGAAAGATCTCTCTGTTCAGTGTTCGTGGGTGCACAACAGCAGGTACAGCACAGCATTATTAAAGGACAGATGTAGTTCAAGGAGAGCCCTGTCTAATTGCTGCATGCAGTGAGAGAGAACCAGAAGATGCAGGGTAGAGAAAAAAGGCCTGACTGGTTGTTGCTGGAGAGCTGTGGTGTCTGCCTGACCTTGACATACCCAACAGTAAGAGCTTGAAAAGCTGAAATATTCCTGATCTTTTGTAGATAACTCCAGATTTGCTGTCTTGAGAATGAAAGACAGTTCTCTCCTCATGCTGCTGCTGTGCATGAGTTTATTATGAGTTTATTTCCACAAACCTTCTTTTCTGTGAAAGGTCACACACTGCAGAGTTGTTGTTTTTTTTAGATCCACTAAAGTCTGAAAAGTTTGTCTTTGCAGGTACTTGGAGCTGTATGTAATAAAGCTTGGAGAAAGAAATCATTTGCTTTGAAATGGTGGTAGGATTGTTAGGCCCACCTGAATCTGTTCTTTCAAGTTTTCTACCACTGATTTTGATCCTTGTACCCAAATCAGAGGATGACGTTAAAAAAAAAGTACAGAAAAATTAAAAGGTGTCATAATGTTCAATATGATTGTGGTGCTGTAGTTAGTCTGTGGAGTAACAAACTCTCTGAGAGGGAGGGCCTGTAGCTGAGTGGTAAATTTCTGCATAAGTTCAAGCTTTGCATCCTGAGCCTCAGGGAACCAGCTGGTAAATTCTTAAAGAATTGTTCTGAAGACATTCTCCAGTAAAGAGGTAGGAGAAGTAGATTGCAGATCAAATTTATGTTTATTGCAGCTAAAGACACCATGTGCAAGAATTACTTCTGCTGTAGCAATGGAGGAGTAATCTTCTCTAGGGAATTTCATAGAAAATAGTCTTTTTCTTGCATTCTGTTATCCTTAAGAGAATTGAAGGAACAGGCTGATCTGAGGCAAAAAAAGGGGTTCTTCTATTTTTTCTTCACTGGTTCAGATCTTCCTTTTCATCTTCTGATACAATAAATACCGTGCTTCTACAGGAATAAACTGCAATGTTATTTGAAGTTGATATAAAATACTCATTTAGACCTGAATGTGTTTTCTTAGGGCTATGTTGTTAAAAATAAGAAATTTTCATGGATTAGAATTGAATTTGCAAGAAGTTTAACTGATAAAACTATATCAAGTTTGTAGAAGGTTTTCCATTTAGTCAAGGCCAAAATGCCATTAGTTTTGATTTTGGTTGGAACAGAAATGAGATTCACTTTGGCAAAAGGAAGACTCATTTCAGACATTAACTTTACTGTCCTTGAAAACCTCCAGCAGCTGTTGTGCAGAAAGATGTTCCCTGACAAGTTGAACAAAACCAGTTTGTCTTCTACCTGACCTGTCAGTGAAAAGCTTCCAGCTCATTGCCAGATATTAATTGTGTCTCTCCCTGTCTTTGCTTGTAGCTTCCATGATGTTTCAGTATTTTGTCAAAGTGGTCCCGACTGTGTACAGGAAAGTCGATGGTGAAGTAAGTACCTTTTTCCCTGTTACCTGACAAGTGAAATTCTTCACTTTCTGCTCATGTTCTTGGTGCTGACAGAAACTCTGGATCCAGGTGTGTTGCCAGGTGTACGCCAGGGCCTGTGTTGTACATTCAGTACTTGGAACCCCCGAGTGTGGAGTTTGGTAAAGAAACCAGGATAGGATCTTTCTCAGCTTGGGCTGTAATTTGTGTCAGATAACTTAGCAGGGATGATAGAACATAATTTCATTTTACAGAAACCCAGTTTATTTAAGAATAGGACTGGCATGAACAACATGTAGAAGACTGGCAGGGCGCAGAAGAATGTTGGAGGGTGATCTTCATTTATGTGAAGATGGGCAATCTCTGTCTTTCTCCACTCTCCTGCCTCTATGTATTGTTTCCTTTTTTCTTGATGCCTCAAGGGCTGGTACNTGTCCCCCATTCTAATGACCCCCCCAAGGGAAACTCCAGCCCAGCTGAACAAACCTGTTGCAGAGAGGAGGCTCCGGGCAAAGCTGGAGCCTCTGCTTTGGAGACACTCGGGATGTTCCGTCTGCTCCCCTCAGAGAAGCCCCAAGCTGAGCTCAATCTCAGCCCCCAAGGGTTCTCCACATGTAGGGCTGAGGGACAGGGAGTGTTTGTGAAGGGGACAGGGAAAGGGAAAGGGGATAAAAATGGATAAAAAGGGCATAAAAAGAAAAGACAAAAACCATCAGGCATCATTCTCACTCTTGATTATTTATGGCTTTCTGCCATCAGTGCTGTCTCCTGAAGCATGCTTAGCAGGACTGCACGTTGGTAGAGGATGACACAGATTTAGGTTTGAGAGGGACAGCTTGTGCCATTACATGCCAGCAGAGACCAAATAGTCCAGTCTGGGTGTGATGCATCCCTCATACCATGGGCTGGCTGCAGCTTTAACTGGCAGCCTATAGTGAAAATAGACCCGATAGCAAATACCTGATCCTGAGAGAGCTCTTATGACTCTTTCTAATCACTGCCAGGCTGCCCACATGGGCAGGGCTACTCTGATTTGGTTCACTGAACTCATGTTTTAGCAGCCTTTCCTGTTCCCTGTTAGCAGAACAACGTTTGCTGTGTTTGTTTCCTGGTAGGTGGTGAGGACTAACCAGTTCTCAGTCACACGACATGAGAAAATAGCCAACGGGCTGCTGGGAGACCAGGGTCTGCCCGGTGTCTTTGTGCTGTATGAGCTTTCACCCATGATGGTGAAGTTGACAGAGAAACACAGGTAAGAGACATTTCATTCTATTTCATTCATCTTTTATTGATTTTGTCATTTTGCATAGCTTGAAACTTCATCCTCACTTAGACCTGACAGTGCAAATGCCTGAAATTCATCCAAACCCCTTCCAGCCGGTGGAGAGGGTGCTCACTGATGCCCTTCCTCTCCGTGTGAACCCTGCTTAGGGATTGGTTTTTTCTGTTACTGTGTGAAGCATTGTAATCCAGTATCAAGATGGAAAAGGAAAGTGGCGCAAGGAGCAGAAGTGTGATAAAATGGTTCTTGGTTCAGACTTCTCATGGGAAGACGAGATTTACAGAGCATACCCATCTTACCAGCAGCACCCACACAGTCCAGCTGGCTCCTTACTCTGCATTTGCTTTTCTGCATCTTGCAGCCAGTGTGGAACCTCCTCTTCTCTCTGGGTTAATGGCTGGCGTGTAATTGCAGGGGAGGAGAAGGGGCTGTAGCTTTCCAATCTTTTAGATGTCTGTATCTTAAAATGTATTTATGTGTGCTTAGGGATTTAGTTACTGTGTTACATGAGCCTGCTGTGCTTTCTGGCTGGGTAGGAATGAATAATGTCTTAGGGATTAAAGCCCATCTTTTAGGTTTGCAAATTCAGTGCTTCCTCAGTGCTGCTGACTAAAAGTAGCAGTGACAAATTCCATTCTGTAGCCAGTAGGGGTTAATTAATTCTTTAATCTGAGAATTGTCAGTTATGAATATTTAGGTGATGCATATTTATATGGGATGATGAACATTATTATAATTATTAGTTAACTGTTGTGCACTTGACATTGGTATCTGACCTCATGCTGGTTGTTCACATTCTAGGTCCTTCACTCACTTTCTCACTGGAGTTTGTGCCATTGTTGGAGGCATATTTACAGGTATTGCACCTTCCAATCATTTTGATTTCTAAAATGTAAACATTTACTATCCTACTCTTTCTAAAGTCTGCATGTCTGGTAATAAATCCCTGTTTGACGAAGAGAGATGATTTCAACTTCCAGGAGGCGATACAGGATGTTCTGCAGCGCCACAGGAGTGCCATCAGACTGTAATTAGCACTGGAGACTTACAAGATGCTGTAGATGATGTAGACCTATGACAACCTTTCATTTCATTAGCCCTGTAGACATGTCATAATGTTTCATTCTGAAGCTCTACAGGATGTTTTGTTTTGAAACAAAGCTGTTCACAGACCGTATCGAAGTGTCTGTACTTGCATGCTTGGTCAAGCAGAGAGTTGCTTTCATGTGGAACCAAAGCCAGCAAAATCTGTGAACCCAGGTTGCCATGGTGTCGTATCTATCTTAAAGATATCAAACTGTGCTCCCAGGCACAGGAGCCCCAGCTGGTGTTCTGCAGGGACTAGATGGGGTCTTGTGAGGAGAGGCTGTTCCTGCAGATCCATCTGAGTCTCTGCACTTCACTCTCGCTGCTGGAGTAGCTGATCAGTATCTGCACAGCTCTGCATGGGAGCAGCCTTGGTCCAGCCTTGCTCTCCAGGGTGCTCAGAGTCAGAGATGAGGGTGTTAAGGGCCAGCCCAAAGGTGTGGTCAGGGACCTGAGAAGCCAGTTACTGTCTCACCTAACATCTGTATCACACACCTATAACATCAGGCCTTTATCTGCAAGGTTTTCCCATCATCTGAGGTGTCACAGTGCTCAATTAACCTGATACTGTTAAACAGAATTTCTGCCTGCAATAAATTTTGTCCTATTCATCTCTCTGGTTTGAAAAGGCTTTCAAAAATCATTTTCATGACAAATTGAAATGCCCTTCAGCGCTGGCTGGGTTTGGCAGCCAGTTCATGTTTGTTGGCATACACCGTGCTCAGACTCTGTGTATTCTAGAGAACAAATCAACTGGTGGCCAATAAGGCCAGTTACTTGTACCAGCAATAGTGTGGCCAGCAGGACCAGGGCAGCGACTGTCCCTGCTGCACACTGATGGTGCACCTTGAACCCTGGGTTCAGTTCTGGACCCTTCGTGACGAGAAAGACATTGAAGTGCTGCAGGGAGTCCAGAGAAGGGAGTGGAGCCGAGGAAGGGGCTGGAGCGTAGGTCTGATGAGGAGCAGGTGGAGCTGCTCAGCCTGGAGAGAAAGAAGCTCAAGAGGGACCTTCTCACTCTCTACAACTACATGGAAGGAGGTTGGAGCCAGGGGAGGGTCAGTCTCTTCTTCTAACAAGGACAGGATGAAAGCAAATGGCCTCAAGTTGCACCAGGGCAGGTTTAGAATGGATATTAAGGAAAATTTTGTCATGGAAAGGGTTGTCCAGCTGCGGCACAGGCTGCCCAGGGCAGTGGTAGGGTCACGCTCCCTGGAGGTGTTTAAAAGACACGTGGATGTGACACTTGGGGACGTGGTTTAGCAGTGGGCTTGGCAGTGCTGGGGACAGTTGGACACAAGGACCTTGGAGGTCTTTTTCAACCTGGATGATTCTGTGCTATTCTGATGTCTCCTCTGTAACAGTGTTCGTACAGCAGTATCAAATTGATTCCACAAGTAGAGATAACTTCAGGGCAAAACAACCACACGAGAGTCATCTGAAGTATTACTCAAAGACCAAATATTAAGTCCAGTAATTCCATATCCTATAGTAATAAACAGAAGATTCAGCTCCCATTTTAGCTGCAAGTCTTTGTATAGTATTGAAATGTATCTCTTCAGTAATCAGTTGAGTAATCATTTATTCCTTAGACTGAGGTTGGGAATAAAAGAAAGAAGAATACGATGCTTCAGAAAATCAAATCATTGAAAAAAAGGCTCCCTAGCAGCCTTTGTGTTCCCTCCCTGGCAGGAGCTCAAGGTTCCTGTCCTGTGAAAACCTTGGTTGTCTCGGGTTTGTGGACGCATTCTGAGTTTTTCTGTGGTCACAAACAGGCACTGAATTAATAGGCTCCTTCAGGGCTGGGAGAGGTTTGGGGAAAATACTGCAGGAAGAGTTAAAGGCAGTGATTTGTGTTGCTTTGTGTCTGGCGGGTGTGCATTGCAGTCTGCAGTAAAGGGCACCCTCAGCACATGGTGCTTTCAAGGTTACCGAGAAATGAGCAAGAAAGGGGAAACGTGTCCTTGGCAAGGTCAGTCAAGGCAGCAGTGTGGTGTAGAGCTGCCACATCAGCTTCCTCTCCAAACCCTTCTCAGCCATCAGTAAACACACACGATTCAGCCTGTCTCTTTTACTTCTGAAAAAGAGATCTTCTCTAGAGAGCATGATCACCTCTGCCCTGCAGGCTGGGTCTTGTCCATCCTGAGGAGATGAGGATTTTACTCTTCCCAGCAGCAGCAGCAGCAGCAGCAGCAGCAGCACCTTTTTCTGTTTGGGGGCCTGGGATTCCTTTCCTCTCACAGCAGGGTTTGTGTTTTCTTTCCTTGGGAATTTTTCTCTCTTTGAGGCATGTCTGACTTCATCCGTTTGTTTTTTTCCTTTTAGTTGCAGGTTTCATTGACTCCTTGATCTATCACTCAGCACGTGCCATCCAGAAGAAAATTGAACTTGGGAAGACAAGATAAATAAGCGATGACTTCGCTCCATTTAAAAACAAACAGACAAACAAAAAGGAAAACAAACCCCAGACCTTTAGGGAGAACTAAACAGGCTCTTGGAAACACAAGTGATCTTCTGAGTGCACAGGAGAAGAGGTAGAAGAATTCTGGAATTTCCAGATGGCCCTAACCACTCATTAATTACTGTGCCCTCATTCTTTGGCCTTCGTTTGTGGATGGAAGGACTGAACCTTGCTGCTATAATGATCAGCTGTCATATCTGGCTGTGCAGACCCTACTGTCAAACTCCTTTTGTGTCACTCCGTGTTCCTTCAGTTCTGTTCCCCTTCCCAACAGCGATGCTGGAGAGACTGCGCTCTGCTTGCCTCCAGGAGCAGTGTACTGCCTTGGCAAGAGACCTGGAATGGATTGAAGTTGCCATCAAATCAGCTTTCTAGCAACACCATCAGGGATTTTTAATGTTTCTTTAAAATGTTTCTGGGTGTGCTGGTGCTGTGTCAGACCATGACAATGTGCTGAATCCCATCTGTTGCCTTCCAGCCATCCTGGGCTGCATGGGGAACCTGAGCTTTCTGTGCTGGAGGAGCTCCCAGTTGTTCTTACGAAAGATGCAATTGATGTTTCAGGAAAAAAAAAGTGTCTGGAATTTTAATAGATTTTTAAATTGGATTTTTTTTTTCATTTCCCCTTGGTGTACATTTTGAAATAAAGTCCATCCTCTGTTTGTTCTGGTAAGGCATATGGAGGAATAATTAAATTATTTGAACTAATCCTGGTACTGAATTGGAAATTCGAATTAAAAGACACACCTGCGTTGTGGCAGAGTACATAGAGATTGTGATGATGATGAGCCTTTTTTCTGTTAAACCGTCTACACAAGTGAGTAAAGTGCTTGGTATGTGAAACTATATTGGGAGAAATTTGAAAATAATGAGAAAAAAATTTGTAAATTCTTACCTTATTTGAGGTAAAACAGATTGATTACTCTTAAATCTCGGATCTGGATTTGCTTTGGTATGACTTTAATCTTGGTCCAAGCAATTGGACAGGCACAGGGTCAGATACTGCTGAGAAAAAGCTGCTTTATAATTCATTTTAAAGCAGGTTTTGCTAGCTGATTGGTTCTTTTAATTAAACTTACCTATAAACAAGGAAGTCTAAAAACCTGCTGGTTTTTTGGCTGTGGAGAGAAGCAATTTGTGGTGTGGGTAAGGAGAATTATTATCTTCAAGCAAGAATATTGCAAAGCCAGTTTGTTTTAAATGTATTTTTCACAAGGATATTGAATGAATCCTGTGGGTCAGGATCACATAGTGCTACTACAGCACGAGGGGGGGAACCCATGTGTAGCACTGGGTCAGGCCGGCTAGGCCGAGGAGCCCAAAGGAGAGCCAAATAAAAGACCACACAGAGACAGCAAAGGAGAGGGCAAAAAGAGAGAGAGGGCAGAACCCTCTGCCTTTATTTATATGTTTTTACAAATCACCGTGGATTGGAGGTAGAAATCATTACCTCTCAATTCCATTGGTCAAAGCATCTATCTATCATATTTCTCCACCCAGTATACTGGAATGATAAACACACAGACAGTTAACAAAACATAGATAGTTGTCAAGAAACCATGGCCATGTTTACAGCAGAATGTGTGAGAAAGTATTACAGAAAGAGAAAACACTGAGAAACTGCAAAACTCAGGGCAACACCCATGGTGTCTGTGTGTTTCATCAGGAACAAAAGTGACCCGAACAGCTTCAGTTGCTCATCAGAGCACTCAGCTTTGGAACTAAATTTGTAGGATAGTCAGAAGAGAGATGAATGGAAGTAGAGCAGCAAGAGTTTAACCCACAGTGAAACCCTTACCAGTACTGGCTTGTCCTTGATAGGAAAGGCAATTGCTTATCAGCTTCAGAAAAGCATTGGAGATCATTGCCCAGCGCACTCCTGAGGACCTAAAGAAAGGCGAAGGGGAGGTGAAGGTGCAGTATTTGTACTCATCATGGGAAACTGGAAATAGTGGAGAGAAGAAATGGAAGACACAGAAATGGAGATTCTACCCAGAGAGGCAGAAAATCAGTGAAGCTGATAGTGAAGCCATACAGGTTCCTGCTGTCAGTAGGAAGGAGATGAGTACGAGAGTTCTGGTATATAGAAAGCCCAAGTGACTTAAGAACTATGATAAAGCTGAATCTGGGTCAACAATGTCAGTGATTCAAAGTGATAAAAGACATCCTGCTAACCCTGCTCTGGAGGAGAAGAACCCCCTTGGGGGAGCTCAGACCCCAGAGTCTGCAGAGGTGCCCTTTTCAAAGCCGTAAGGGGTCAAAAAGCAAAGGAAATGGTGGGTCACATGTGTTTTCAAAGTTTATATTCAGCATAAGATCATTTCAAATTTATTTCTTAAAGTCTTAGTTAAAGACTGTAATGATGCCTTAGAGAGGCTCCCTA
>VYZT01045412.1:0-23307 GCA_013400735.1 Pomatostomus ruficeps
AGCTCCTTAAATCCTGCAGGGATGCATTTTTGTCTTTACAATAATGAAATAAAGCAATTTGGAATAACAAGGAGAACACTTGGATGTGTTTTGCAGATGTAGTCTGTTTATGAGGACAGAAAATGATGGGGGTGAGTTTGAGTGATACATGTATCCATCACACTGCTTTAAAATGTCAGTACAGAAAAATCATTCTCCTGTGACTTCTTCTCTATAACTAAAAGCAAACACTATCAAAATAGAAAAATAAATGCACACAATTTTTTGTAATATACTCCTGGTGCTTTATTACCCACAAGATTTACAATTACTACATACTTTTCCAGTAACATATTTCCTGTTCTGTATTAATATTATTCAATATACAAATTAAGACAGTAGGATAACACCGTCATAGGTTTAACCTTATTTTCCAGCTGTGTATACGGTCACAGATATGCATAATCAGCCTACAATTCTATTCTATCAATTTGAAAGAACATATAAAAGTGCTTTTCATTTAAGCACAATGCACACATAAGCTTTTCTAAAAACCTTGCTGCCATGTCAGCCCACTGATCATTCATGACTTTAAAGACTTCATATTTATTACACAAAATGCAATAGTCAAACTTTATAACTGCTCCATCACTGGAAGAACTGCTATATCTCAATATGGTGATCGCTCTTGTCCAGTGGCCCAAGTACACACGCCAGTGTCACCACACCTCTCTTCAGAGGCTGAAGCTACAATACTAGAAACAGCCTTCCTCAAGGGAGCTTCTTGACATAAAGGGAAACAGGCAAGCCCCTGACCACAAAAGCAATTGAAATCTGACATGCTAACAGGTAAGACAGCAGTCAATGACTCCCACAGTACTATGGGATCAACACTTTTTACAGCCCTTTTATCATGTGCTGTTCCTCACTACTTCAGGTATAAATATCCACTAAAATCCTGCTTTAGAAAGATCAAAGATTAATCAGCTTTTTCTGATTCATCTGTGGTGCTGCCTGGAGAAAGGGAGCAGGTGAAGTATGCAGCTTCCATTGGCAGCCCTTGAACGACCAAGGAATTTCCACTGACTTTTCCCAGCCACCTCCCGGTCATGCCTTGCATTCAGCTGCATTCCCGCAGCACAGCTGCAGCCACCGACAACTTTCACTTCCAGGCGAATGCTCCTATTTGTCCTCAGGGCTAGAATTATTTTGTATGTTATGAATAGCAGCAGCATGTTTGCTTAGAGAGCTACTATGAGCTACACCATATCCTGACACAATCATCTGTAAATACTAATATAATTCTAAATATCTCCACAAAACCCAGCACCTGGGAACTAATATGAACCCTGGCTGTTCTCATAAAGTGTGTGCTGCTTACATTATTGAAATCCATCAAATAAGGAAATCCAGTAATATAGAAAACTTTATTTAAGTATCTAGCAACACCTAAGATAAAAAAATAACAAAAGCAGATCTATGACTCCATATCTCAGACAAAATTTTAAATCAAGCACCTCACAAAAGATACTTGATATCTTTATGCTGCAAGGAAAGACTGATATAAATATTTGTAAAGCTTTGCGTAATTCACTATCTTTTGCCTTTGAAGGCAGATGATGAAGCAAGCAAAATATCTGATAACTTAGTTGCATCTGAGGTGATTCATACTTCTTTATTTACAGAAATAGCCCTTTAAGTAACTTATTTTTTAACTTCTTTTGGAGTAAATTACATTTCTTTATCTGTTCTTAGATCACTTACCTTGTTTTATTATTTTGTGGTGTTCACAGATGTTCAGTATTTTACAACCCACTAAGAGAGATGAAGCCTGCACTAAAACTGCAGTTTAAACAACCTTTTGTAAAGACAAAGAAAGCGTTTCTACTTTAAAAAGAGTGCACTAAGGTAGGATGATGACTCTGTAGCAACAGGCTAAAGCAAACACAGCACTGTTTCACATCCTTTTCCAACAGATGAGGTTTAACCCGGAGCTGGAATGACAGCAAATCTGATGACCATTTGGCCTTCACTGTGAGGGCAAACATGCTCTTGCAAATCAATTTGCAATGGATATGTATGCATGTAAAAGACCTCTGAACTCCACATAGCTTAGTGAACAAAGCCAAAGTTTTATGTGGAAACAGAGGAAGACAGAGACAGACAGTTCATCTAACTGCAGACCAGCACTGCAGTACAGAACTTAGCACTTCATGGCAACACATTTGCTTGCAGCAAGCACAGAGTGACTGTGCAAACAGGGTCCCTCAGTGTTTCAACAGTGCACAGTATTGGCAGCCACTTCAGAGATGTCAGTCCTTCAGTTTTCACTTCAGTTAGCACAGAGATACACATGAATGATAAAATATTCACCAATGTATCTAGCCTTTTTCTTAAAAAGGGAGTATATCAATAACTCCTTTTGAGTCAGAATAATTACTGCACATCTTATTCTGTTTCTGGTACTTCAAATGCAGTGTGTTTTCAATGTAGAAACCCACAAAGAATACTCTGTCATATTTGTTTTGGGTTGCAAATGTTCTGTTGTAACAAGTCTCAGTATTCTTAAAGTATTTGGCATCTTCAATACAGGCCTGGGTGGTGGAACTTCCCGAATCCTGAAGGGATTAGCATATTAAGGCAAGAATCCCACTTAGTGAATAGTGACTGCAGAGAAATGGTCCCCTACTGAAGCTGAAAACAGACTGCTCTGAATTAACCTTGAAAGATTTCATACCATTAAAGAAGACAAATGTCCTTTGAAATTCATTCTCACCAATGATCACAAAGTTCTGCAAAAAGACTTTGATATTTGACATACAGCACAACAGAAAATCAGTCTTCACGTTTCCCCAGGCCCAGCTGACTTGCTTGTAACCACAGGCTGGGTCACAATGAACAAAATAGATTTTAGTTCAAATACAGAAGAACCACTTCTCATTGAAAACCTCATGGCACCAAAGTGTGAGCAAAGCCCTTCCTTAATATAAGAGCTTTTCTAGATTTGGAGATTCAATAGCTGATAAAATACAAGGAACAAAATATTTAGACTATCAGAATACTATCTTGGCTGCCCATTGTCTTGCATTATTTTCCTGTGAATTCATAATCTTTAAGACATCTGTTAACTCAAGCTGGCAAAGAAAGGAATCTCAAGGAGGAGGCAAGCAAATGAATCATTTATCATCTGCCTTCTCTCCTCCTGACTGATTCTCTGCTGATTTCAAATGGTACAGGAACAGCTTCTTTATAAAAGGCAGCACTGTTATCTTCCAGTTTTGAATACATGGTATTTTTTTTTTCTTCTACTCATGCCACCTGCCCTTATTTCCAGGGCTGTATTTACCTCTCAGTTACCCTGCACATATTCAGATTTCTCATCACTTTAATCTTTGGTCTACATATATGTATCTTTTGTTTTAAATGACTAACTACTGTGTTATGCAAGTGAGAAATATAGGACTGATTGCACGATCACCCAACTAAATTTTTCAAGACAGGCAACTGATAAATTAAATCGTTTCAGTGCTGTCCAGCATGGAGCTATGTGGTGTTAAAAGAAATACACATAAACCTCTAAAAGCTTCTATGTTTGAAGCTGCCAGTTAAAGGATGCAATGCATTCCTGAGACCAGCCCAAGACAGTTCCCTGAGCCATCTGTGCTTGAGACGCTCCTCTAATAGGAGAACACTGGCAAGAGAGGCAGACACTCCAGCAGCGCTTGACACTGCAGTATAACAACATGTCTTGGACCTTCGAGTCTTCTGGCATGAGCCAATGGACTCTATGGGCAACATTCATTCCTGGTACCTTTTTCACCTCTGCTGTCACCCCATCCACAACACATGCCCCGCAGCCTTTCCTGATATCCTCTTACCCTGTCCTTTTTTTTCCCAGGCACAATGACACTTTTAGTAAATATAGAGTACTAAGTTTACATTTCAAGAAACTAGACTGGGACCCAGTGTGGCTTCAGTCTGCAATAACTTACAACTTCTGCCCTGAGTATTCAAGACTACAAGCTCCTGTCTGTACAGTATCTTGCTATTTGGTCAGCAGCCAGAAAAGTAGGAAAGTAGTGATTTTGATGGACTCGAAGGATCTCCGGTTAATGGAATATAGCTAATATTTTTAGTTTTGCTTTGTTTTGTTTAGTTTTTCTTGCTATATGGGTGATCAAACACTGGCATAGGTTGCCCAGAGAGGTTGTGGAGTCTCTATCTTTAGAGATACTCAAGGCCCAACTGAACATGGTCCTGGGCAACTGGCTCTAGCTGGCCCTGCTTGAGCAGAGGGCTGACCCAGACCATTTCCAGAGGTGCCTTCCAACCTCAGCTATGCTGTCACCCTATTTTAGGGCTACTCTTGAAACTCCTTATGCCCCATGATTCTGTATTATTTCTCTGTTATTAACCTTCCTTGTCTACAGCTTGATTGCTAAAATCCAAGCAAGCTTCCCAAGTTTACCAAGGCGTTCTCCTTCCTCTGAGTCAGCCTGTGACAGCCTGCAACCAGGTGTGAGCTTTCAGCAAACCCACAGAAACCTGATATCATATATTTGATGCCTTTCCTTGTTTACAAACCACATGTTAGTAAAACCCATCCTTCAGCTTGCCAGGCTGAGCCAAACTCCCTTAGGATCTTATCTGCAGCAAATGCCACTGGGGATCAAAAAGCGAATACTAGAAATGTAGACTATGAGGATTGGCATTTCACTAGGGAGATGCAGACAGCCTTTCTTTAGCACTTTTCATTCGTCTCTTTCTTCTTAACTAGCAAGACTTCCATTAAGCTAGCTGAAATACAAGGGGAAATGAAACCTTCATCATTGTAATAAAAATACTCCAGAACTATGTTTATTTTTGTCCTCAAAGAGAAATCAGGAAGATAAACTTCCTCATTTCCCTCCTCATTTTATTTTGACAAAGATGACATAAGGCAAGTGAAAAAAAGAATTGTTTTATCTGCCTAGAAATCTGTGAAACTTCTATGTGTACCTCCATGTTATTCAATTATTTAATCTTTGTATGAAGAACATGGCATCCAAAGACATCTAATAATTCTTTCATGAGCAGCAGAATTAATGAAGCTTTGAGAACCATGGATTTGCACCCAGTGTCTTCTAATCAACTCAACTGCTCCCACCACGTCTTGCCCCAGCTTCCACTTGTATCCTATACCTGCACAGCTGGGAAAGTGATAGTAGATGCTGGGACTCTTTCAGAGCAGCACAGGTACTGACTGACTGGCCAGCCCAACTGTGTGGCTTGGCCACTGCCTGTTGCCTCTCAAAACTGAAGTTTTCATTCAGTTAGAAGCACTAATTTGTGTCACATTCCTCTATTCAGCTTTCAATTTAAAAGAACTATTATGTTCCTGTAAATGTATTAAAGACCTCTACTCTTTTGCCAACTCTAGCCGGTGTCATGCAGAGGGTTCAAAAAAATCAAGGGGAATAAGGCAAATAAACAGATGCTCTCAAAAAAGATTTGTTCCATTAGGAAATTAGAATAAAACTCCTAGTAGCAAAGGCCTCCAGATTGTCACAGGACAACACTCTCTTTGCTATTATGATTTCAAGGACTCTCTTCTCTCATATGCAAACCAGTATTTGTGTATTCAGAAAACGACAGCAGAGCCTTCATATTGTGAAATGAGGTTTATAATAGGTTTCCTACAGGATCTTAACAATTAAGTTTTCATGATGATATATGGCATTTATGAAGAACTCTTTATGACAAATTTGTCTTTTCCTCTTCAAGCACTTAGTTAGACTTTTATTTCAAAAGCAGTTCTATCTTCCACACTACATTTTGGATTTGAAAAACTAGACAAGAAGAGTAAGGAAGAAAAGAAAATCCTCCTAGCTTTCTATATTGTATACTAATGAATTGTCTTGAAAACAATGAAAACAATGCCCTTCAGTGTAGTATTGGTTTCTCTGTGTTAGGTCCAGTGTTTAAACTGAAAAGCTGAAAATCTAATGCAATCTTGAATACCTTACATCATGAAATAGCTACTAAAGAGCTGTCTCCTTTACACTGCAGACTGTCAGAAAGTGGTCCAGTTCCACAATAAATATTTTTTGGTCCCAATGATGATGTAGCTTGCACTGTTTCTAAACATTAACTTCGAACAGCCACTTGAGCAGTGTGTCACTCTTGCATCAAGCAATGGATTTCACAACACAAATGGTGGGGAAGCCCCAAAACACAGCAAAGGCATAGTTCAAACAAATTCAGGTGCTGGATTTTCATCACTCTGCTTGCTTCCAGAAATGGTTGGTTCACACTTGTTTACCCAGTTTTTTGGCACAGAGCTTCCTACAACCTGACTGCAGAACATGTGCTGGTTGGGTTTGCAGTCTTTATAATAAAAGCTTGTCTGCCTTTTAATTCCCATAATTCTCAAAATAGCAAGTGATGAACAAACTAAACATTCTGTCTCCTATTCAAGGGATCTATTGCTAACCACCTTTCTAATGATGCCTTCTTACCTTGTATTTTCAGCTTTTTGCTAGTTTTCATGGATTTTAAATTAGACACTGAAAGGTTTCTGTACAGATGTAACCCAGTCTTAATACACTATACCAAATGCCAACTCCTAAGCTGTAGAGAACTTCATGTCAAAAACCTCTGCTGCTTTGTTTGCTGCAAGTCCCTCATCCAGTAGCTAACCCAGATTTCCCCACTCCGTGATACATCTGGGCATGTCATACTTGCATGACTCTTCACCTCGATACCCTCTGGCTCTGCCTCTAGGGCCACAGCCATTCCCACTTCTAACAATGCACTGTGAGTAGGGATGACTTCGCGTCAGTTCTGATCTGTGCAAGGATGAAACTTCCTGCCAAATTAACTAATTCCTGGACTCTGGCTGCACAGCTCTCCTAATTCTGTCCAAGGATGCAACTGCACACAAGATCCCCTACTGAACCTGCCACCAAAACCTTCCTTAATCCTTGTCTTTTCTCCCCCACAGCAGCACTACACAAACTACTTCCATCCCCAGGTCAAAGCACTTGGCCACCACCCAAAATTTTCACCAGAACTCTAAGATGCCTTAACATCATGTTAACCAAAGTGCTAGAGCTCTCCATGTTGAACTGAGCCATTCCTTCCAGTTTACTGTCCCTTTCATTTTTTGTTCTGTTTTCCTCAGACAGGAGTTTTCCAGACTTCTGATGCCAGGCAAGATAGACAGGCAGGTTTCATACCTCACCATCTTGGTAGCCTTTTTAATGGCATCTCTACACCTTTCACTACTTTCTCCTTCTGAATTGTACTGTCTGCTACAAAACTACTGTCAGCTGTTATGCTGATGCATTTGTTGGATAATATTACTTTTATTTGTGAAAGTGCTCAAAGTTTACTTTGTGCATTTGAAAGCACATTATCAGGTTTACTATTTTTCTGGCATTATTGAATTCCAGATTTTTAGTGGTTTTTTCATACACCACATAGGAAAATACCAATTAGCATAGAAATAAAAACGTGTGTGGAGGACTAGTCAAGCTGACAGGGTTATAGAGTACACATTAAAAGAAACTCCTTCACTTCAAAATAATTACGGAAGAGCAAAACCACAACTGTCTAGGTTTCAAGTTTGCAATGTCTCAACAACTTTTTTAGTTTTGCTGGGATAAACAGTATCTTTTCCTGAAAATAACTGTTAAGTTCCTCTTTTCTTTTCCATTACTCTTGCTACATGAATGAGAAGTTACTTCCTCAAAGTTAAAAGCTGTGAATAAATAGGCCTCTGGCTCAAGTCAGCTGGGTCAGTAATGAAATCCATCTCCAAAACAGTTCTGTGGCTACAAGATGGAGAATTGGCAGGAGGGAAGGGGTCTGCATAAGAATTCTGTATGCAACTGCAATGTTGTTTTTTCTGGACAATGACCAATCCTTATACCTTCCCAATAATAGAGAACAGTGAAGAGCAACATTCACCATGGAAACGAACAAGAGAACAATTTTCTTTCGCAGTTGATTTAATTGAATGACTATGAACCAGCTTTAAAAAAGTTTGACAAACTATCACTCTCTCATAGAACTTTTGGAACTATTTTCACCTGCAACCAAATAAAAGGCAGTGCTGCTGATCCCTCTGCTCCTGCAGGTCCTGCAACGCTCCTTGCTGTCCTGTCAGATCAAGTGCTTGTGAAGCAGTGTGAGGAAGTAGGCAAGGAACAGACCTGCTATTAAAACAAGCTTTTTTTCTTGCTAGTTTAATGCTAACCTTCATCATTCTCCTCATCTGGCCCACCATGCAGCCAAACATTTGTACTGGAACATCTTAACATCTTTATGAAACTACAGCCTCAGGCTAACCTTTCAAAGTTTGTTACTTTTGTTTTCCACTACTCTATTTGCTCCATAAATGCCTGGCATGTGACTGAATCTTTTGGTTTTCCTAAGGTCACTGGACCTTTTTTTTATTTAAATAATTTCCTGGAGACTTCCTGACCTCTTACGAATTCCCAGAAGTAACTGTGACCCTTGCAATTTAGGATAACACTATGCTGAGTCAGTAGTCTAACAGAGAATTCCTAGGTCTGAAAAACATCAAGTCTTATGACTGCAGTTGCAAAATGAAGCAATAATGGCTGACATTGCATCTTGCAGCTTTTGCAGAGCTAGATACCAGACTCTGTAGGTCAGGGACATCTGGAATCTAGCAGGAGTCTAACAGAAGCCAGCACAAGGTACACCTGGCACTGAACGTGTAGTAATGAAACATGTTAGTATAAGACAAGACAACTGTCTTGGAAATTAAAAGTAAATGCCTGAAATCCCTAAAGAGGACTTAATGTCATCGAGCTTGGACACATCATTAATAAAAATATTATCATAATATAATGAAAAAAATAAGAACAAAATGTGTTTTAAATGACAGTATTACAATGAATAGAGTTCACTGAAAGTCAAAATAGTGTGGTATTAATCTGTGAATTGCCATACTAGCATATTTTCAGTGCTAGGCTGAGCACTGTATGGGTAGAAAGTATGGTTAAAATCTGGTCCCTAGAGAAAACAGTACCCGAAAGAGATTCTGGAGTAGCCAAGTATTTCTTGGGGGGGAAGCAGATATATCCTGGGCTGTCAGGGTGGTGCCAGGGCTCTCTGGAAGTCTGTGGAGTAGAGTGGCAGATTTACAAATATGCAGCCCCAGAAGATGCTGCAGTGTCAGCTGAAGTCATGAGGGCCTTCACTGGAAGCAGCGCAGCCCAGGCAGAGGACCACGCTAGCGGCACTACCCCCCTGCTGACTTCAACACTCATTCCCAGCTAATTTGGGCATCTGCAGGGAGCTGTTTCTCACCACGAGGAACTCTGCCCAGCCTCCACTTCTGTTTCTAAATAAAGTCGGCGCCGAAGTTAGGAAATAACAGCTCTTGCTGTGTGACAGATAATAATAATCTTTCATATCGCAATCCTGTGCTCGGGACCAAGAATCAGCCATCAGCCACTTGTCAGCACTTCCACATTTCACTCCCTTGTCAAGCACAACCACCCTACCAATGAGCTTGGAAACTAACCATCATCAGCAACATGCTTTGCATTTTTATAGAGGATGATTCTACAAATTAACAGCAAGAAAGGAACAGGCACAAACATGTATTTATAATTGAAAAGGGAATGCAAAAAAACATAGAATAGGAACTAATGCAAACTACTGGTGCATCTTAACTGTGAAATAACATTAGAAAACAGTGAGATAACCATAAAAAATAGGGTAAACAGTACTATACATCACAACACACCACTAACAACAGCACCATACCCCAGGCTGTGTGCATGTTGTTAATGGTAGGGTAGACTGTAAAGGAGAAAAATTCTGAAATAAGATAAAACATGTATGAAGTACTCAATTAATAAAATTTGGGAAACTTCATGCCAGTGGAAACAAGAAATATACCTTTGCAGGCAAAGTATCTTGTTATTCAAGTTACTGTACCTACATAATACAGGAATTCAAAAACTGAAAGCCTAAATAGCTAATAATTTACTCAGAATAATCCGGGTCATGCATTGTCAACACTGTTTGATACCTCCATGTGTTTTTTAAATCCAGTTATGGCAAAGCAAATTTCCCTAACTTCAGGGGCTTTTAACCCGATGAACCAAAGTATTTCACATAGTGTGTGAAAAATAATTAAAATTAATGCAGTTTTAAGTTTATTCCAGGCATGTTACTTTATCAGAAGACTGTTTTTAAAGCCTGTATCAATTCCTAAAAGTAAAATATTTCATAGAATCTATCATACATCATAAAAGAGCCCAAACAATGTGTTTTATGGGCATTGCTTTCATACAGTTTATTGTCACTTGCAGCCAACAGCAAAGCTTTGTTTAAACCACTCCAGAGACTGCGTGTATGCAATGGGACAGGGAGCAGGGCAAAAGAACAGGGGAAATTACCTCTGCAAAGCACATTCAGAGTTAAGGCCCCATCACAGACACACACTGCTATCCAAACTCCCACAAGAAGCTGGCTCACAGAGGTCCCTAGGTCAGGACACTTCTGAGCAGAACTCTGCTCAGCTCTCCCAGACCACCAAAACAGTGATGCTCCTTCCTACCAGCAGCCACAGCTCATTTTTGCTATGTACATTCTAGCCACTTTCTGCAGAAGTTTGTTCCACCTTGGGTTTATAAATACTATTCCATCAGAAGAGGAAGGTCTTGAATAATGATTGTAGTTTCCTTCTGGTCCGAGTAGACAGAAATCAAAAGCTCTCCTGCACTGAAGTGACTCAACAGCAGCAGAATAAGTCACTTGATGCCAATGCAAAGAGTGCAAGCATGGAGCTTTTTTCAAGAAAAGTACAAAGGCATATGTTTACATTAAACTTTCTCCTACATCCAAAAATCTGTTTTACAGAGGAAGGCTTAATGGGTTAAAGAAGAAATTCTCATATCAATCATTTATCCAAATTATTTAGGCCTTCAATTCATATTGCATGACACTGCAACTTGAAGGAGACCCAAGGGAGCTGTTGACAGGTCCTGCTTCTTACCCACAACCCTGGAAATCATTCAAAGGATTTTATGGTTGGCACAGGAGCCAGAAACCCTCAGCTACCTCAGGACGCTGATTAGTGCTGTAACTTATATAGCACAGCTTACTCTTGTCTACAGGCCATGGGGGAGAGATTGTGAACAGCTGCACAGCCCCAATTCCAGCCCACAGGAAGGGCTAACACCAGTTCCCTGTCTCCTTAAAAGCAACACAGCACTATCCCAGCTACCACCCAAGCAAGCAAAGGTAAAGAAGCTCTGAACTAAGGATCAGTGTGACTGCACATTTTGAGGGGCATATTTAACTTAGTAGTTACAATTTCATCAAGATTAACTGAATTAACAAGAAGACAAGCGTTACTGACCCAGTTTCGAGGACACCTGCAAAGTTTCAGAGCTCATGGAAAATATATTAACTTGCACAGTTGAAGTATATTCTCTTGACCCCAAATTTTCAGTCCAGACAGAGTTGTGTTCTATATTCCACAACAGTATCACTGCATTTCTCCTCTGCCTTCATTGTCTCTACCACAGAATAAGAAGTCCAACTTTCTCCTATCATAGCTGCCAGATGTGTCTTGGCACTGGAAATATCCAGAGATCCCAAAGTCTTGCTCCAAGACTCAGCATCAGGTGAGCCACCCTGCTCGTCTTCTGCCATTCCTTAAACACAGGTGAGAAGGGACACAGGCAAGAAAGCTTGGTCTCCTAATTTTCCAATCAAGTCAGCCATGTTTTTCTCAAAAATCCCTCACCGCCCAGATGAAAGGCTAAAGGAGACAGACACAGACAGCTCAGGCTAGAGCCAAAAAGGTCAGGGACAGACCTCAAAGGCAGCAAAGCCTTGATGGGTGCCAAGTGACTTATCCAATGGCAGTGAGCAGGAGGGAACTGCTGGCAGCAGGGACACATTTCTCTGCGGAACCTTGTGGAAAAATTAACAGTCTCTTTTGTGATGGGGAAATGTAGTTTTGAGACAAGAGGAGGTTTCATTGCTGTTGTTACTTTAACAACCAACGTATTTTATTGACTTTTGCATACATTAAAGGAGATTTCAATATAAATATGAATAGAAAAACATTTTGTACCTGAGTTTGACAACACATTTGTTCTTGACTAGTACCTTTTGGACAGTTATGACATATAGTGTTAAAAGCAAGCTCGCAAATGCTCGTACAACTGGTAAATTATATACCTGACTTAATTTTATACTTCAGGCATGCAAAATGTATTGCAGAGCTTTTAGAAATGAAAAAAAAATCCTTTTGATTAAACGAAAATTTTTCAGTGTTCATTAAAAAGAAGCTGCCACTCTCTAAACTGTTCCTCAAATGCAGCATTTTTGAGTATGTGCATAAATTACTTGCAAAAATACTTTCTTCTCCTTATTCTTTCAACTATCCCTGTAGCCCTGTTTCACCACTTCACTTGTTCCCTCTCACTCACTTCCTTAAAAATTCACTTGTCTCTGCTGTTTCATTGATACAAATATAATTCTGGATCTAGCTTAAAAAAACCCAACCAACAAACTAGCTGATGCCCACATCTGTCTGCGTAACTACCTCCCTCAGTTTCATCTGTAAACTGGTCAGAATGCTCAGCAGTGACTGTTCTCCCACGTCTCTCTAGACTTTATATGAAAAGGTCATCTTCAGTCTCTTCTCTGTCCTGTCCAGCACCCAACAGGATAAAATTAAATTCTAAACCAAGTATTGTCCCATTTTTTGCCATACTGACCACCCAGTTTCCAAGTGCAGATCCAGATCTAAATGTTTTATTAAAACAAGTGTCCTCTGTCTGCAAGAAACCTGAAGATAGCCTGCTAGCAACTGCTCAAATATTGCATCTTCTCTTGCATTATTTCTTTTTTTTTTAAGTTATCTGTTACCTTGTTTCATATATAATAAATACACATACAGGTGTATATTTAGTTAGCTCCTTGATGCAGGGGCTGTGTTTTTGTTCAATGTTTCACAGCATGGTCCATAAATGGGATTTCTAGATCTAAATATATGGCACACAAGACAGCCACTGAAGCAAACAGATGTCCAGAGGATAGAATTAACCTGGAATTACACTTCAAACCCAGAGTGATTTCTACTTCTTGCGTCTCTAGGCTGTTCCTGCACAGAGCCTCATGATACTCCCTAGCATCCCACACCAGTGGTTGGATCTAACTATGCAAAACTGCAGAAGCTAAGCCAGGGCTCAGCATTCATGCATTTTGAAGACTACAAGAAAGGAGTAATTGAAAAGAAAGGGTAAACAGTTAGGATAAAAAGAAGATGGGGGGCACTGCACAGTAAATGACAAGGAAAGAAATTATCTTCTGCAACAAGTTTCTAGAATCTGCATAAATTATGAAAGTGTAACTGAATACCAGGGCAGCAAATGATCATAACACAGGAAAAAAAATTCAGATTTTATATATCTCAAGTCCTTATTTAAATAGAACTTATAAACAAGATTTGCTTGAAAAGAATGAGTGAGCACCCATTGCACTCTTGCCAAGAAGACAGCACTGACAATTTTCCACTGGATAAAAAAATATCATGTCAATGACACAACCACATGTCCAGCACAGATTGGTGTCTTTTCCAGCCCCGTGAACTGAAAGCTTTGCCTTCCAGGGCAGTGTAACTTACCTAAATACTGGTATAATTTTCACCCTTATTTTCAAAAAATAGTACTTTTAAAGGAAATATGTATTATCTGAGACACTACATATGCATATGCAGATATGGTATTTAAACTCAAAGAATAAATATTTTGCACATTCAAGTTTCCTGTGCCATTAATTTTTTATGTCTCGTTTTGGGTTGGTGTCATATGTTGCATGCATATTTTAACCTTAATAGGCTGAGCAGTATGTTCTTGTGCATATTTGTGTAAACTGTATACTGATTATACACCAATTAGCTGATCTTCAAAATGAAAAGGATTTTTTTTCCTGCTAGCAATAATTTCTCTGAAGTTGGCAGTATTTGCAAGGGAACACCAAAGCCTGTCTGTGGAGAGGGCCTGAATGTATAAACAGCAGAAGGATAACCCAATCAAAAGAAACATCAATGCCTTCAAACTTACTGTATTTGAAAGGAAAACCAAAGCTGAGCGTACTGAGGGTCAGACACCTCATCAAGCACGACAAAGGCAGTCGCTTGCACTGCTTGGTAATAAAATATTTCATGAAAAAAGCTTTGAGGTTTGCCTTTCTGTTGAAAAGTATGACCAGAATCATAGCTTACATATATTATTTAATATAAGACTCAGAGTTAACGCACTCATACACTAAGAAGTCTTTCTAATAAATGGGGTGACTTTTTGTATCCAAATAAAAAAAAAACTAATGAATAAAATGATGAAACATTTATCTTGCAAAATACTTTTCCCATTTCTCTAATTTACAAAAATGGACTTGAATCTCAGATTTGCACGTAACAGACTTATTATTGATTCCTAAATTAAACCTATTATATCACCAAACCTATTTTCACAAAACTTCCCTTTTAGCATAGCATGCAAATGCTTTCTATTATTTAAATGTAAGCTGGAAGGTAAAATAAATAATTCTCAATAGAACTAGAAAAAACTTTCCTTGCTTTCAGTATTTGGCTTTGATTAAGAACATGTAACACATGATGAACTGTTCCAGATTTGCTGGCTCAATGCAGCCTGCAATTACAGTTTATAGAAAACAAATATATCTGACAAGGCAATATATCTTTGCCTCAAATATATTTACTCACATAACAATTGTTGTTAGTTTACTTACAAAACACAGTCTATCAGTTCCAGTTTTTGCAACTTGATCTAAGGAAGTGGGCTCTTGTTCCCAGACACACAAAACAGCACAACGAATAAGATACTTAAAAACAGGATACTCAAAAATGAGGACAAAACTAGTCTAAAATAAGCTATAGCCATTTAACAGTTAAAGCTCATTGCAGACAAGTTTCCATTATATCCCTTTATACCTGGAGGAAGATCGTACTGAATTTATGACAGATCTGAAACCGTTGGCACAGCTTTGGACCTGTTTTTAGATTTTGAAAGTTAACTTAGAGGAGATGGAATTTCACCATGTTGGAAAAGTATTTAAGGAAAAAAAAGATATATTTCAGTGTTTTTCTGTTTCATGACCTGGTTGTAATTTTCTTATGTTATTAAATAATTGCAACAATAGCAATAACTTTGCTTTTGTCAAACAATCTGAAAATGTTCTCAGGGAAGAAAAGGATTTCCCACTCTGTTATTACCTAAGTGCAACAAACAATGCCAATTCTAAATAGAAAAAAGCAATTTTTAATTTTTTTTTTTTTTTTAGTCGGCTTTATAAAAGTTACAGAACAATAGTTCTGTATGCCAATAAACAACCTGAAGCAGTGAAAAGATATACTAAAAGACCCACTCATGGTGAGGAAAGGATTTTCTTGGCTTATGAACTGTAGGAAGAAGCAAAAGAATGATCCCTCCCAGGTTCTGGCAATGGCTACGCAAGCCAACCAACACCTGACATGCTGGCAGCTTCAGACAGGTGCCTGAGTGCCACAGCCTTTTTCCCTGGACAGGGCTCATCCTGCAGCACCTGAAGCACCCACCAAAACCAGCCCAGAGCTGCTGCAGCCCTGGGAACAGCCAGGGAAAGCACAAGGCCATCGTGCTACCCCAACCCCATGCCTACACTCGAGCAAACAGACCTTTCCTGAGCCTTTCAGAGGTGAAGCATGAACCTGCTGCGGGGCTACATTGAAATGCTCCCTTTCCTGGGTGGTAATTGTCATCACCACCATGCTGGAACAGATCTCACATCTTAGTGAGGCAGGTATAAACCAGGTTTTGCCAACAGGCAGCCTAAGGCAGACACACCTGAAATACATGGAAGTTACTCATAAATCTGGATATGTCACTGCAATAAATCAGAAAAAATACAGCCCTGCCTATCTGAAAAATCAATACATATGGAAATACTTGACCTAGGAAGATAAGTGGGGTAATTTGGCCAACAGTTTAAGTGATTTAGCAAAAGTTCCATGGCAACTCTGTGGCAGATCTATAAAATAACCCCATTATTTCTTAAGACTAGCCCTAACTTCTAGATCGTACTTACAACCCTGTAAAGAGAGGAAATACCCACACAAAAATACATCAAGGCCAAGTGTACCACAGTTTCCTAAATTATGTCCACCACAGCAGTCGTCACTAGAGTTTGTTTCCATTAGGTCACTAATATCTGTGGTCAACAAGAAGCAATAAAGGATGAGCCATGTTCTGGTTTTACTGCCCACAGGAAAAGCAGACCAAATCAAATCCTTCCATCCCCTCTTGGTCTTTGTAACAAAAACCTGAGTGATTCACAAATGGTGACATAAAACAAGTTGCAACCCTCTCTTTGTAGTGGAAGTAATAACCCAGGCAGGGCTACTGCTGGTGGGCTTACACCAACTTTAATTCCTTCCTACATCACATGTGTAATCCAAAGCAGTAACACCCGTTACTGTTGTGGTTTAAGCCCAGCCAGCAAATAAACATTATGCAGCCACTTATTGCAAGTTACACTGACCTTATTAGAACACCTAATTTCAACACAGTATTTAGACAAAATTAGCACAAAAAACCAAAATATAAAGTTGGAGCCTAAATATCTTTTTAGTTCAGAAATTCATTCTTTTCCCCTTAGCTACTTAGATGTTTCTTACAAATAACTTAGCTATTTTCCTTGAATACCACTGTTGGACATTTGTCAATATTTCTCAAGGAAAAACTCTCTACAAGCCAGAAGCCCAAGAGGCCAAGATTCTTTTCTCAAAATGTAAATGCTTGCTAAGGTGCTGACACTTACATTAGGCCAACCAAGTTAAGTAGTAAAACTACACAATATAACACCACAGCAGTGGAATGGCACTTATCATCATCCTGGTAATAAAAACAACGCTGCAGCACAGAATGCTTTGTTCCCACGTCACTGGATCTGCTCTGAAGCTCCAAGCCGCAGGATTACATTGCCCAAGCAAATAAATTATACTGCCTACCATTTTCACTGCTGAACAGAGGCTAAAGAGCTTCAGATGCATCCTTGTACTCCTCACTTCCTAACAGCAAGGAGAAAAAAAGAAAACAAACCAAGCAATGAACCAAACACAAACACCCTGTACCATCTTTCAGGTCACATTCTGTGATCAGTAATCAGATTGAGTTAGGGTTTAATAAAAATCCCAGGACAAGAATACTTGATGAAAATAACACCCATGGCATTTAGGGCTCCCTCTTCAGTAAAATATGGTAACACTTTCCACAGGGACATTTGCCACGCAGATCTTAGAAAACTCTTTCTGAAGACAGCAGTAACCACTTGCTCAGATGCCCACACTTAAACAAGGCTACTTTGGCACTGTGCTCAAACTGATGCCAGGAAAAATGAGGGGAAGCTCTCTTGCCCTAGTTGTGCTCCATGCACTCTTGGCTGTGCTGCCAGAGCCTGGTATCCTGCACCTGCTTTTTCTGCACCAATGGAAACGGCTGTGGAGAGGCAGCCAACGTGAACAGTGCAGCAACCCTGACACAATGTATGGGTGGCCATGAGGAGTGCAATCCCCACCAACAAACTCCAAGGAAGTAACATCCTAATATGAAACCAGCTACTTCCAAACCTAACCCCTACCTCAACTTACAGATCTTCATGTCAGACTTTCCTTTTCTCCTTTCAATAAAAAGGAGGTTGTATTCTTCAGCTAAAGACAGAAAAATCTTTCTATTCTGAATCCTTTAAAGCTCCTAGCCAGAGGGAAGAAAGAGGAGGAGAAAGTGCTCTAAGAATCATATTTTGAGTGCTATCCCCTTGTGACTGAACCGAATCTCTGCATCTGCCACAGCTATTAGCCTTCTCCAAATAGCAGCTGAAGCAATATGGAACAAACTTGGTCCCTAGATAATTTCCCAACTACTCATATGGTTCTGTATAGCAGCCATGAAAAATAATAATTCTTAGTAATTTAATTCTGCTGTTGCTTGAAAAACGTATGACCCAAAGCAGAAATGTTGGACGTGTCTCCAGATTCACGACAACATTGCAAGCTCAAAAGACAAAGTTTTCTGAGATTTATTTCCAATCTTTTCTTTCGGAGGACATCAATCCTTGCAAAAGAGGTAGAGATTAGTCTCCTTCACATTTTAAAGAAAGTCATACATTTTGCAAAAATTATTAATTCTTCTTCACTTGCAGTTGTAAACCTTGAGGATAAGACCTCTACTGAAACTGCAGCTCAAACAAAGTGTTAGCTGATAATATATAAGAGAAAATGTCCATATGCTTATCCTAACAGTATAGAAGACACGCCAAAATGGAAATTACATTATAGAAATGATTAATGACAGCACATTATTCTGTATAAGACAACAAGCAAGAAACTGTCCAGCAAATTCTCCAGAAAAAATTACAGTTTATCTCTTGAACAGAGCCAATTGTCCTCCTACAAAAAGGAACATAAACATAACCTAAAGAAAAATCCAGCTTTGCTATTGCCAATTTTTTGTTTTGTTCTGATATTTCTGAAAGCAGGGCTGGGAGCTAGAGAATGAGACAGAAGATTTGGAAGCTTTCATTTTAGCAACCCAAAACCCTGCATAGGGATCTGCATTGGGAGTCAAGCCAGACATGAAGAGCACATATTCCAGTCTCAAATGGAAGACAGTGAAAGACATGTCCCAAAAAACTAATGCATTAAGTTTTAAGTTTTCCACATATTTTTTTCCCTTTTTTTTAGAGCTCTGTGTCCCAGATAAAGCATGAATATGTGAATGTAGACTGACATGCCTGTGCAAAAACCTTCATATACTCAAGCTGCCAGTTCCTTACTTTAATAAGTTTTAGCAATCTCCTCATATATCTTTCCTTAATTAAATGTATTGAGGAAGGATTTCCTTAAAAAGAAAGGGACGTCTGTGCAAATTAATGTGGAAATATTAGACATAATACATGCATCTATATATGCGAGTCCAAGAGGACAAAGATTTTTTTACTATTATTATTCCTGCTATACCTTTTTGGTTAAATAGACTCTAGCTTTATTTCTAGAAACATGGAAGGATTACATTTTGTTCTTCAGAAGGCCTGAATTTATCTGCATTTAAACATCCATATACTATACCTTTTTTGTTGGTTCTAATAATTGTCTCAGACAACAGTAAAGGGCTTCCATTGGAAACTTCATTTATAGGCTTCTCTGGTAGTTTGTTGGCAGTATTTTCTTTCTTCATGTCTTTCTTTATTTCCTGCAGAAGGCACGTAGAGAGAGAAAAGAAAAAAAACAGTTAAAAAAAATATTACAGAATATTCTAAATCTCAAGCTCCCAAGACTTCTTAAAACTTCTATGTACATGGTTCTGCCTGCCTTACTGTTACTTCAAAGACTTGTATAAAGTTGAAATGCCACAAAAAGAAAGCAATTTTCAGCAACCTTTTCCAATGGACACTATTGTTTTTCTTTTTAAAATAATTCCTTATTTAATGTATGAAAATTGTAGGACAGCTTTAAAAATCTCTTAGTAAAGATGACCAAAGCTGAAAGGTGTGAAGGGGGGAAAAAATAAGACGTCTCAGTTTATCAAGCAATAAGCTGTACATTTGATGCACAGGGCAGAACCAGTACTGTGCTTCTGATGTAAAGGCAGCTATGTCTCCTTCCCCTCCGATGAGAAGCCCACAGAAACAACCACCATAGCAGGAAAAAAAATATTAACTAGGAAAATATGACAAATGTTACCATAATTGGCAGAAGCATATAGAGAGCCTGCTTCAGAGCTGTTGCTAACACTGACACATTTTGCTGCTCACTACCTTTTAAGGTGATTGGACTTCTTTGGCGGCACACGGAGAAAATAGATATGGTGGGGTTCCACGAAAGTAAATCCACAGAAAATGGCTTCCCAAGATTCACAGTTACTACTAGAGATGCGCAATACCTCTCTATCAGCTTCTCAGGCAGACTTTAAAAGCCTGTGTTGTTGTCTATACCCACTTTGACAAAGCGTCCAAAATATCATCACCTTTCATATATCTTATCTTGAAACACCACTGAAGCAGACAAACAGCATTACCTCCACTTTCTAGACAGGTAACTGACACACTACAGAGGCTGAACCACTTGCTTATAACCATGTCCCCAAAAATAAGGAAAAAAAAAGTTTTGGCCCCAAGCTTCGTCCTAGAGTGACAGAGCCACTCAGGCTGAGAGAGAATTCAGACGGTCCCTACTCTTATTCAGCTGAAAGCAACATCACCTCTGGGGTCAGACCAGGCTGTTCAAAGATCTTTGACCAGCTGGGTCTCGGAAACCTCCAAGGACAGAGGCTGTCCAAGCCCACTGCTTGACTGACCTTATAGTGACAAAAATGTTCCTTACACCTTGCCTGTAACTTTCTTTTCAAGTCCTATCTGCTCTTTCCTGTCCTGCCCACCAGGCATCTCTGTGAAGGGCATGTCCCTGTCTCCTGGATAACAATCTTGTATGTATGAGAAGGTTCCCAAAACCCTGTCTGCAGGCTGAACAAGCCCACACCTCCCTCGGCATCTCCTTAGAGAGCATGTGCTCCAGCTTCCACAGGCACAGAACTTGCTTCAGCTCATCAGTATCTTCCCTTTATGCAGAATGCTCATCCCATCCACAAAACGGGATGCTGTATTCTGGATGTGGACTAATGAGTGCCAGGTAAAGGAGGATTATCACCTCCCTCAATCAGCATGGGCTATTAATGCAGCCCAGGATGCTGTTCACTGTATTGATGCCAGGGTATAAGACGGGCACATGTTTATGTTACTGCCCACCAGGACTCACAGGTCCTTTTCAGCAGAGTTTCTCCCAAACCTATCAGATCCCATTCTGCAGGTCTGCCACCAATTCCTCCTTCTCAGGGCAAGAACTGTCCTTGCTGGATTCCATAACATTCCTATCTGGGGCCCCCTGAACAGCGGCCCTGCCTTCAAGCATGTCGGTTGCTTCCCCAGTTTGATGTCATCTGCAAATTTGACGAGATCTACATTAAACAGGCATCAGGGACAGGTGATGGCTTCGGATGAACTCTTCCCCTCATAAAAACCTCTACCTCTCCTCCTCTCTTTCAACTTTCTTACATTCACTGCCCTCTTCTACATCCCAGTGCAGGATCAACCTCCACTAACCCACAGCACTGCACCATACGCAGGAAATACTGTAGATCTTATTTTTGATTTTCTGCATATCAGACTTGAGCATTAAACCATAGAAAGCACATTTCTATTTGAAGTTTCTGAAGTTGTCATCTGTGGACAGCGTCAAGCAATGCGGGAATTTCCAAGTTATTCTCAATAAGATGTGCCTTAAACCTGAATCTCATAATTGGGTTTTTTAACCTTTTATTTCCTCAGACCAAGTATTATTTCAAAGCTGAACTATTAGCTATACAACATTAATACAGTCTTCTGTATCTCCTCCAAGCATTTTCTATGTATCAGTATTCCATTAGTGGAGATAAAAGTTGTATAAACTACTGCCTACAGAGGGTACAGTAAATCTTTTATCCAGTACCATCACACGGGTAAAATAGTATCTAAACGACAACTCCTCACAGTAACCATAATAACTGAAATAACCAATGTGAATATGTGTATGAAAAGTGTGTGATATTTGCCGTTTTTAGAAGAAATATTGTGCATAGTTCTGGTAGAAAAGGGAACCAAGTGAGAATTTAAGAACACTGTATGCATTTAGAAGAATGTATCACTTTCTAAAAGAAATGGACTAGACTTAACACATACATTATTCCACAAGTTTCTTTTTCACAGCCATAAAAATCAAAATATATAACTTCTCCCAAAGCTTTACATTTCTTTTGCAGTTAGGTGACAAACTCACTCTGTTTTAAAAAATTATCTACCGTTTAAACAGAATTTGTGAGTCAAACAGCATGCTCAGGTGAACAAGACCACAAGACAACATCCTACGGAAGACCCCGTCTTGCCAGAACTTGCTTCCTGTGTGTCATTACTGTGTTATTTTTCATTCTTTATGTCAGAATGTAACTAAATCCTCAACTCACAAATTCTGAAATAGTAGTACAATATTTTTTAATTGTAAACATTCTTTTGCAACTTCAAGACTGACAGAGAAAATTGTCTACTGTAACAGAAAACAGTGCTGTACCTTTGGTCTCCAGATGAATGTCACTGGTGCCTTTGCTGCTGCTGACAGCTTTTTGAGAAAGCCATGTTTGGCTCCTGAAAAAAGCAAATGAATACAAGACAACTCCCAAACACTGGCATTTGTTTGTAGGGTGGAGAGTCTTGCAGTTCTTTCTCATCCACTGTTCATGGAAAGAAGAAAGACACACATGCCTAGTGCCCAGTAAGCTAAAATTCATACAGAAGGTTCTGCACCTTGCAGTCACCAAAATTGTCTAAGGACTTCTCTTTTTTTGTGCCTTTTTAATAGGTATTTGAGCTACTTTTCATTGCTGTTACCTTTGATGCTTTTTACAGGGGCCATAATCTTTCATAGCTACTGCCCAGAATAACATGATGTGATCAACCTCAGCAGCTTAAAATTACAGATCCAGGAGGGAATTGAAAGAAAAAGTGAAGAATTGTCTAAATAATGAAACAAAAATTAATCAAAGGTCAATCCAACCCTACGAAGCTAAAATCTTACCAGAAACATATTCATACTTAGCAATGCCCTATGGGATGCCCATATCTAAGTGTCTTAGCACGCATTCCGCAGGAAGTTATGCCAGCTTTAAGACCTTTTCACATTTTTTCAATTCCAGGTCTCAGTCTACAGCATAAGACTAAAACTTTACAAACAAAACTAAACAAATGCCCCAGCCTTCAGCAGCCTCACCACTGTAGCCTGCAGCAAACACTGAAGCTGATATTACAACCTCTCTCCTCTCTCTAGTGTGTTGCTTCTGCCTCACTGCTGTCCTCTTCTGTAGTGCTCACCCTTGGGGAATTTAGGATTTTAGAACTTTCTTCAGCTGTGGCTCAAACAGAGTCAGCCACCCTTATCCTCAGGCCAAAGGGACCCTAGTGCTATTAAAATGAGAAATATTGACATAGCCTTTTATATATTTTCTCACTCTTACCTGCTGTAAAAAATAGATTATTACTCTAAAACGCTATAATACCTTACTCAAAACTGCATTTCTTCTTGAAAAACAAGGGAAAACAAACACAAACAACTCGGGCCAAATAGATATACCAAGTCAGCTCACTTTATTTTACTGCAAAGTACACTGAACATGACTACCTTGCATATTTAGTGAATGAACTACCATG
>VYZT01045412.1:31301-96791 GCA_013400735.1 Pomatostomus ruficeps
ATATATATACATATATATATATATATATGAAATAAACTTATATAAGAAACTACTGTTGTATTTATGTTCCTTCTCACACCATACCAATTTGAAGAGATGACCAATACACAAAAAAGCGACAACATACCTTCTTAGGGAAAAAGGTATTGGGAGACATTATCACAAATTGTAATGTGTTAGATAAGCAGATAAGCTATCTCTATGACACAGACAGGTTTAGAGAGAGAGAAAGTAACACAAATCCTTTATGCAAAATCCTATCACAAACCAGATGATCCTTAACAGCAGGATTTTCTAATGAGAACATTAACTGACTCATCCAGTATCTTGCATTCTCTGTTTAAAATAATATGGAAGGTTTTTTAATGAAAGCATTTACCTTTTCTAAATGATGTTGTACAGTGAAAAAGAACAACAACAACAAAACACAAACCACACAAACTGAAAGGAAGTCACTGTGCTACACAAAAACATACAAAGTTCATAAAATACAGCTGCACAGAATTTTAAAATTTTCATTTCAACCACACTTTAAAAAGCCTTGATGATGGTCCAAACAGCCATTTTTCTATCCAATTAGCAACTCATGAAAAATTGTACAAATTCCTATAGAGGTCTTCAATCACGTATTTCTGCATTACAGAATGAAGAACTGTGCCATAAAAAGGTTAGGGCAAATCACAGACATTGCTATTGTTCTTTGATAGACCTCTCATCAAATACTCTATTGAACCAACACAATTGCTCAACCCTCTGCAGCATACAGCTATTAAGGTTATGCAGAGAAGTCCACTGAACCTACAAAGGGAGGGCAAGTGTTGGGTAATTTCACTGCATGTAAGATGAAAACTGAGATTCTTGAAAATGCATCACTATTTTAAAAGAGTCCCCTCAGACAAGCTGAGACTTTTTTCAAGACAAAAAAAAAGGGGGATCATGAAAATGAAAATATTTAGATGGAAGGACAGTTACAGCATTACAGGACTTTTAGGGCTTTGTTTGTTTGTGTAACCAGTTGTATGAAAGCTTGCAGGAATTAATGAAATAAAATCCTGGATTAAATCAGGGTTAATGAGATCAGGAGTAGACACATCATTATTCAAATCACACACCACGTGAATAGTATGCGCTGCCAGACTTGTAAATCAGAGATTAGAATTTAACACTCTTCCTTCTGCAGTCTGACAGTTTAGGGCTAGAGGTCTCTTTATAAATATTGCTGGCATCCACCTGCCATAGCTTCACAAGACAATGTATTATGGTTCCAGTTTTTCCCGGTGCTAGGCACCAACAATTTCAAGAGGTAACCGATGGCAGAAGCAGTTCCTCAGCACTTCTGACAGTCATGTTCCTCAAGTTTTACAACGCTTGCAGCTGTCAATCAAAATTTGTTATTTAATTATTTTCCATCTTAATCTGACCTTTCTTCCTGCAAACATTACAGCAGGTACAGTTTAATTCATGTGAGTTTGGAATGGGGCCATATATCTTATGGATTCCTTTTTGTCTGGTATAGCCTTCTGAGTTCCAGCATATTGCTGATATGCTCAAACCCAAAGGTAATTTCTTAGGGGAAAAAAAGAAAAAGGTATGAAACTGAAAAGATTCAGAACAACGATTTTAATAATCCCCATTAAAAGATGACCTGGAACCATGGAAATCCCTTTATAAAATGTAGGTCGCATGTTTCTTTGGAGGTATTAGACTTAATTCTAGAGATTTGATATTTAGAAAAGATAGCCCTATTCATAAAGTCTTAATAGCTGGGAAAATTGACCCAAACCTTAGACAATCAGTCTCAAAAAGTCCCTAGAAAGGCAGCAGCTGTCCTCTACACTTAAGACTACTTTCTCTGAGCAGAGTGGAGGTCTCTGGACAAAGCTTTTCATGGTAGAATTTTCTAGACTCTTCATATGTTCTCTCTGCTCTTTTAGAGCTGTGACAAAGGAACACGCAGGGAAAAGAAGATAGGTCAATCTATTCTAGCAAAATAACCTTCTACATCTTGGTCTTATCCAAGAGAGAAGAGGTATTAAGAATGCAAATAGAAGAAATAAACATGCTCAGCACTGATCCAGAACAGCAAAGAGTGTTGCTCAAGACTAAAAAATGTGTGATGCATGCTACAGCCGCCTGAGAGAGTTTGATATAGCATTGGTATTTGTAGGAGAGGTGCAGCCTAGCATCATAGATGGGAGAATATCTGGTGACCACAATCCTCACCTCAGATTACTCAATCCCAAAATTACTCAATGTTTGCAAAAGGGATTGGCATGCTACCTTTGAAGTAATGCATCATACTGAAACTACCTTTGCAGTTTCTCAACCTAGTGTTTATTCAGCCAGCACGAAACTTTAAATAAACCTTCATGGCTATCAGAGCCACAGAGACTCATTGGCTTGTTTAACAAAAAACCCCAAAACCAGTACAGGACATATTATGTCAGTCCACATGAGAAAAAAATGATGTGTATCTGCTTAGCATTCTCAGCAGGTTTCCTGTTCACAGATGAGTTGCATGAGAAAGTATGATCATTGTTTGGATAAGTCTCCTTCCAAGCAAAGACAGCTATTTTATGGTTTCTCCCAATGTATCATGTGGTACCAGTATGCTTGAGGCTCACTGTTATTGTAAATAAGATAGAGTAAAAGAAAAGTACTAATTATGCAGTTCTGCTGAGGGGAAATGAAAGTTTGAAGATGAGAGTTAAAGAAAGAAAACAGAAGCAGGTGCATAGGAGTCATCAAGGATGATGAAATGGTGCAGCCTGACCATATTATAAAGATATTTTAAGGAATTAAGGATATTAAAGGAATTTCAGGACTGAGTCCTCTGAACCTGTTTGCCTTGCTGAGCATCACTGAGTGATGATGCAGATGATGCAGACTGATTCAGCAAGCAGAAACAAGATTTCAGCACCTACAGACACCCATGAAAATTGCCTTTAAGTACCTCTCAATTTAAAAACTTAATACCTTAGTTCTCATTTTTACCTATAAAAAGGAATTAAGAGGGAAAATTTGCATATGCTATATGTAGCAGGAAGACCTATTTTTTGACTTAAGCATTAGCGGTTCTTTTTACTCATCAATTTATAAAGAAAAGGTCTACTCATTTTAGAACATTTGATACACTTCTGGTCTGAATGTTGTAGGCTGAGGGAAGACACTGTTACTCCTCTGTGTTGAAGAGGACTCACCTACATTTCAAGTAGACTTTAGTGCAACTTTAACTATTAAACTGCCATGTCCCCGATCATACATATATGCAGATCTATGCCTCGAAATTCCAAATAGTGACTTACACAATTCTCAGGAAGACAGGAAAAATGACAATATATGACTTAGCCTTTTTTCCCCAAGAGTGGCTTGCCTTGAAAGTAGCTCCCTGCTCTAAAAGATAAATGTGTATGCACAATACAAATCATAGAAAATTGAGACAATCATTGGATAAATACTATAAATACAAATACCTCTTGAAAAAAATAGGGAGAAATCTCATTTAGCTTTAAGTTCAGATGTAGGGGTTTTTTACCTTTACAATATTAAGTTTGACAGCATGGAGCATAAACCACTTGCTTCCTTTGTTTTCATTGGGAGCCCTTCTTGACACATTTACTTCAGGTCAAGGAGCACACTCACACTAAGGTAGTCCTACTGATTTTAACAGGCCTCATTGGGAAATAAAGTTTTTAGGCCCATTCCTCAGGAAAAACAAGACCGCAAACCTGTCAACACTTCTTACACTGTGCATGCACTGTTTTACCCCTCTGTGATCCACTATGTGGTGGAATATTGAAAAATAAAAGAATAAAAGAGCTATCTAGGAGAACTCACACAGCAGTTTAAAGAAATACCCAAAACAGAGGTGTGCTCTACTTTGTAAACAGAATAGTTACAATCCCAAATCAACTAACAGACTCCTTCAGGAAAGTCCTTAACCACTCTAGATGAGGGCTGTGGTGGACACTGTCCAGAATTCATGGGAGTGGTGGCCTGGCAACAGATACCTCTGAAAAGGAACAGAGCTATACACACATCATACTACACTGAAAAGCATAAAAGGCAAAGCTATCACTTTTAATCCCAATATAAAACTGGGTAGAAACAAGGGCCATTGAGGATGTTCTGCTAGAGGAAGAGGAAGTTGAATACAGTGCAAGCAAGCAGCAAACTTTAGATCCAAGGGCCTGGCAAGCAGTTTGAAATCCATAACTGAAAGGAAATCCCACACCGGGCTGGGGAGGCAGAGCACAGCTGTAACCTGGTGCTACACAAGCTGGTTTGGATGTGTCTGCACTGCTCCACACAGCACACACGTGCTCAGGTGCAGAGGCAGCTCTCACTAAGCTGTGGGCAGGGGGAAATGCAGACATGGGAAAGGCGAGCAGTGTCTCAGTTCATCAGTGCACCTCTAGGGATGAAAGCAGGCAGCTGTAGCAGGTACCTGTTTAGAAAGATGAAACTCATACATTCCTACAACAGCGTCTCCATTTAACCTTCAGTCATTCAAAGAGAACAGGCTGAGCCTACATTTGGTCACTTTTCATCCATTTTCTGTCCTTCTGTCATGTAAGTGCTGCACAGTCTGTGACTACTTCATTGGATTTGTGAGTATTTACAGGCATTTTCAGAGCTAGGCATTTTCAACACATATTTCGTTATCTACCATCAATGCTAACACTAAATTTAAGTTGGCACAGACTACAAGGCATGAGGAAAGAGTTTGTTTGCTTTGGACTTAATTTTTTCTGAAGTACTGAACAGGGTGTGAACAGTGACAAGAGTCACATGAGTCCACTAAACAGCTGAAGTGCTGGGGAAAGAGCCTTCACCTAATAAAGGGGGGAGGCAAGTAACTAGTATGGTCAAACATATTTGGTAATTACTAGTTAATCAGCTAAGGCCAGATATTCTAGCAGCTACAAGACTCTCCTAAACCAACAAATTAAACACACTGAGTCCTTAAGAATAATGTTTATCTCTCTTACTTAAGATATATTTTCTAAAAAAACAACTTGCTTCCTCATCTAAATAAGCTTTATCTCACGTTCAGTGTGGCCAAGCCCAAACAAATAAACATTCAATAACTGGAAAAACGTAATTTAAAAAGGCAAAAAGGAAGCTTGAGTATAATAAGGGCTATGCTGGCCAAGTACTGGTCAATTCCATATTTCCTGTATTTTAAATATTTATTAAATACACACACAGATCAAAATAAATGGTCTGGTCTCCATTTATTTACACAGTTACACAAATCCTTAAACAGAACCAACCACCTCTTAAAATTAACACCACTGACAGTTTAATAGGAAGTCATTTATTTGTCATTTAGAAAACAAAGTTTGGAGACACAGGTAATCAAAACAAATATTTCAGCTTCCTTTCTCCCTCCTTATCCCACAGCACAATATTTTGTTCTCAGGTTCTCCTGTACCTCATAACACTGCTTTCAGTATGACAGTTTCACAGATTAGGGATAAAAAATAAAGCAGTTTGGTTTTCAATAACATAAAATTCCCTCTCATACTTCCAGATTTTGTTTTATTCAAATCTATTCACAAGATACAGACATGCAATTCTCAGGGAAATCCTATATATCTACTTACTTGTCTTAGTTTATCTCTTAAGTTCTCGTTACTCAGAGTTTAAATTTCAAAAGTAATTTTCTATACAAAGATGCTTCTACGGGCAGAAAATAAGACCCTTTCATTGAGTTGCTCAGGTGTCCTGGTCACGTCAAAATATTTACCCAGATTTCTGAAGTGCACAAGAAAAACTGGAAAAGCGTACTATTCCCTTTTCACAAAGTCACAACTCTATCCTTGTTTTGGATATTTATTTTCATTCACTCAAAATCTGGGGCAGTTAGCCACAAACTACATTTTTCAACTAAGTATTGTAAAAACATTGCTAACCCTGAATTCAGTAAGAATTTTTGGCCAAATACTTTTACCAGCTCTTCAAAATGTATAGCATTTTTAAAACAAGGGAAAAAAATTTTATTAAATAACAGGAATTATCATGACTACTTGTCTTGCATTCTTAATTCATGCGCGCATGCGCACACACACACACACATCTCATACACAATAAGGTTAACTGAAAAAAACCTGAGAAAATTAGAATCAATTTCCACAGCATATTTCTAAAAATCATTAACTTTTTAAGTACCCTCTGGAGGGCACGGCTAAATTTTACTTCCAGTCTCTTCTCACGTCATGTTTTTAAACTTTTTTCCTTATTTTAACAATATGAGACGTCCAAAAGTAAAGATGCCCCGAAGACTATCTTGATCCAAAATATTTTCCACATTCTGCTGTTCTACAGTGAATAGTGTCTTAGGACACTATTTTGTGTAAATAAATACCAAAACTATTCAGTGTATTTAATATTAAAAAAGATCTAAATTGCCACAGTATATGTAAAATCCTTTTGATAATGCATAAGGCAAGAGTGTAGTCAATTGACACTCATTTATACTCTGTTTCATTGTGTAAGCTTCATTTCATAAATCTCATATTATCCAGTTAAGTGGATGCTTTAATGCAATTATTTAAAAAAGAACACTCTGTTTGTTTTGATTCTATTCCCCAGTCACTGCTTGAGTGGGTATCTGTTGGATACATTCAAAAATGATCATCATCACCAGTAGAAATTCTGCCCAAACGGACTGTAAGAGAAAGCTGGCAAATCTAGCTGATTCACGACACTTGTGGAAGTTGTTTGGATTTTTTCACATCTTCTTGAAAAAGCTATCCCATTCAAATGCTACAAAACATGGAAGGTTTATTTAGATTTTAACATGTGGAACTCAATTCCCTGCTTGTGTGATCCAGTCTGAACAGAAGTAGCAACACTGATGTCATGAGCATCAGCTGTAACTCTGCCCAGGCAGTAACAACAGCCAGGACCTGGCTGAAGGCGTTGAGGGCAGAGAGCAATGATTCAACAGGGTTTAACAGTATGAGAAAAACTGCTTGGTTGCTCTCATCCTGTCACTTTGCACATGAAAAGCCAGACTTGTGTATTTGTAAGGACGTTCATAGCAGAAAAATGTATTAGACAGGACTTTTTGTCCTTCAGAGGAAGAAAACTCAGAGTCGTGCTATCCAGATGTCAGAGAAAACAACAATACAAAACCCAACGGCACCTGTGTCTGACCACAGCCAGATGTCACTTTGCCCGTTGCAGAGATGTCTCCCTTACCATTGTAATATTCTCAAGTCATTATCTTTATAACCTTTCATGCTGCATGTGTATCCTGCTTAAACACTGAATCCCAGGAGGGCAAGCACTAAAACCACCTTAAGATGCTGTATCAGTGCAGACTGTCAAGAAAAAAATAAGCCTCAAAAACTGAAATACATGTTTGAATATGCCGGTTTTATTCACCATATAACTGTATCAAGCTGATGATCATTTCTAAAGCACATTTTTATTACAAACAGCTGGAAATTAAAAAAAAAAAAAGATATTAGAACTGGCCCCCAAGCCTGTACACAATCAAACTTTATTTTCTATCTATCCCGTTTGCTTGGGGACAAAAGAGAAGACAAATGTGCAGCTCTTAGTGCTAGATACCCTAAAGGGAGTGAAATCAGCCCTGCTAACTGAACAGCCAACAAAGCTTGTAAGGTTTTAGTTAAGATGCAAAAACAGCCCAGGAATCCTCAAAATTGGGGTGGGATAGGGCACAGGAATGAAGATAAATGAGGGGGAAAAGAAAACTTAGCAACATGTAATGCAGGTAAAGAACCCTTCAATATCAATGTATTCTGCCTTCCCACACAGCATTCTGCCTTCCACCCTCAGAAACTACAGAGGGTACTCAGTAAGAAAATAAAACCTATCTCGTTTGTTTTTAAAAGGAAGCACATATGCTGAATTAGAACCAAGACCTACTGAAAATGTCTGAGACTGGGAAGAAATACTCTAAACACTACAACATTTGTAAAAAGTAGTATTCATCTTTTATCCAATGGAGCCGAGTCAGTTTTTTCCCTGGTGTGTTGCGGAGCTCTTGTAAATTCACAGCTAGAGTAACTATGCAAGAAAGCTTCCAGAGAGGCTGGGGATTGGGACAGGCTGCAAAACAGCCTCTCTGAATTTACAGCAGAGTCCTTTATTATAACAGCTCCTTCACAACCTGTAAGCATGCATTAAAATAATAGGAGGCTGTGCTGTTGAAAGGGGAAAAAAAATACAAATTTTACAATTACAGGTGTGTACGATAATATGGCAACAGTTCCTGATAACAATTTTCACCTTATTTTATGTGGTACTTGGGAAGAAATAGAGTTTGTCATCAAAACTCAGTATTCCTATAACAACCAAGATTTACAAGAGGAGAGAAAGTGGGGAACTCAAGTAATGAAAAATGAACTGGACACTTTGCACTAGGTATTAATAATCCAGCAGGTCGGGCATCAGCTCCAGTCAAAGATCTGGCTGTGGAAAGCGAAACTCTCTCCCTTGAAAATCAAGTCTGTCCATAGATGAGGCTGCTAAATACAAAACATGTCCTAACAGAGCCAGAGGTCTGGGAAACCAGACACTGGGTCTAGAACAGCAGGAACACATAAATCAGCAGGCACTGGTAGTCTAAAACCCAGTCTATTGTTTACAAAACTCAAAGGGGAAGGGAGTGAATTTGCAAATTATTTTTTCTCTAATATAGATAGGTAAATTTGCACAAAAAACACAAATAAGAGACAATTGCTTACTAAGGACAAATTATAAACTGTTCCACATCTACCTCTGCCTGGTCGCTTTCCTGACATCCCTGCCCATCAAGGACAGCACTTACAGCACTGCATGACAGCAGCAAGTTAAAGTTAGCACCTATATTTTCTTGTGAAAAGTAATTAGCATCTGCAAATTTGTACATATGGATTATGAGTGGCAAATACAGGAAAGGCATAACTCCATTACAGCACAGTACTGCAATGAGCAGGAGAGGCATATTCACAGCATTTCTCTCCTAGGGTTACACACAGAGTATTCGCAATCTGATGTATAGATTATTTGTAAAAAACAAAGGTACAGGGAGTTAAGAAGTACAGTGAGCTGCACAGATTACTTCCTAGCAGACCAAGTACTAAGCTACCTATTCAGTAAGTTTTTCTCTTTTTCACTTCTATGTGTACATTTTTTCTATCAAAATATATTTCACCATTAGTCACAAATAGTTACCTGCCTTGGGAAAAGGTATGATGTTACCCTGTCCTTCTCCTGCACCCTATGGATGTAACCATCGTTACAGTTTTGGGTTGTCCTACAGTTTTTCAAGGTAAAAAACTAAATGTAACTCAGCCACCTCCTCTGTCACATTTAAATTGTAAGTGACAGCTTAGTTAGAAGACCTAATTTAAGAAAGAAAACAGGCAATTTGAATAAGGCAGAGGAGTTTGGACTTTCTTTTCTCAAAAATTCACAACGATTTTTCCTGAGCAAAAGAGATCAAGTAAGGAGTCACCAAGATTAGATAACAAGCCGATTTCCATACAAATAAATGGAAGAAATTATATTTATCTACTCAAACAATGTAATTACAGCCTATAATAAAGAGCAAGAAGGGCACTGGAAATAGATACTTAAAGTATTTCTTCACTATTCAAAGCATCAAGCCCGGAACTGGCAGGTGATATGCAGCCTCATACAGAAAACAACAAAAATGGCTTAAAGGAAGTTTTATGCTCCCATTTTGAGAGGTAACAAGAAACACTCAGTGATGAGTTAATTCAGAAGAGCCTGTTCTTCTCAGCTATCAATTACTGCTGAGTGCTGGGAAAAGGGCACTGGCCAGGACACACCAGGACTACAGCAGCTCCTTCATTTCGCAGTGTAACCTTGGTCTCCGTGCAGGGAGGATGCACTGCCACCAATATGCACTAATTTGAGGCAAGCAACCTGTGCTTCCTTTGGGTACCTGCAGAAGTCTTGCAGTCCTATCACATTACCTCACTCATGCAACCCTCAAGCAAAAATGCAGTTGTTATCTGAGTATTTTCTGTTCTTTTGCCACAGCCTTTTAAAAGCTGAGGCAGCCCTCTGCTTTGCAAAGTAAAGTTCAAAGAAATGAGAACTAAGATCACCATGCTATATGGAAGAGATATAATCCCTTCCAATACACAAAGAAAGGAACTTCAATTGGAACACGAAAGAAACAAGCATGTATTTTTAACCAAAAGTTTTGAATTTAGATTTAAATAGCTGTTACCTTTTCCAGCTGCTCAAGCAACACAACAGATTGACATCCAAGCCATAAACTAGGACATACATTTTCAAGCTTCCTTTCAAAATCTGCAGACTAATTTCTTATTCCATCATGTCAAAGCTCCTAAAGCGTACATGTAGAAGTCACAGAGAGAGCCCTGACCTTATCTTTTCTACAAGGTACTACTGGGAATGTTCCTCTAGGCCCAAACTGAGCCATGTGTTTGAAGCAGGAATCTCCATATTTTATGGGCTGTAATATGGGGGAAGGAATACTCCAAAGGTTCTTCTGCTGGTCTTCAAGGCATCCATAAGACCCAACTACTCATGCAAGAAGTTTGCATGAGTAGGCTAGGCTTTGTCCACTCAGGAGTTTTGGGAGTGTTTTTTAAGAGTCAGTATTACTAGATATGAAGGTTTAGATTCCACATAGCAAAAAATTTCTAAATCCACTAGGAAATGCACTCTAAGCTTTCCTACTGCTCTAGGACTGGAGCTGCAGGGACAATCAAACTGCTAACACAGACCCAGGAACCCAATCCTACAGCTTAAAAAATGTGCTGAATTGGGGAAAGGCTGCCAGACACCCGGGATCATTGTGAGCTGCCATGGTGACTAACTGGGGTTTAACTCTGCAGGCTGTAAACACCACCGTGTATAGAGCCAGCTATAGAGTTAATTAGTTACAGAGAAAGGAAAAAATTGTGTGGCACAAGAGGAATCTCACATGGACAATCATCTGCAGCTTAACTATATGGACTTTCCCTAACCCTTTCAAAACAAGCACAGAAGATAGCAAAGTTATGGCCCATCCTTTCAGTTCTTAAGATCTATTTCAGGATATTATCTCCAGTTTTTCCATCCCCAGACCCCCAATTACTCTACTTCAAATAATTTCTGAGGCACAACAAGAGACATCTCACTGCCTCTGCTTCACAATCCTGTCAGCACATCTGACAAATGCTTCAATAAAATAAAACAGGAGGGGAGAGGGGGGAGCTAAAACTAAAAATGGGTGAAGGTGGAGTTAAACAAAGTGAAGTAAGATATTGGCATCATATTTTCAAGAAAAGCTCATTTAAAAATAACACAAGAAGAAATATCAAATAATTTAAAAGGTCAACCAACAGAAAATGCATTTCATCAGTTATGTTCTTCACTATTAACTCATCACAGCTTTGACAGACCCTGCTCAGCTACATCACTTCTGAGACCTTTGTAGTTAACACTAGGCTGCTTAGGATGGTCTCCTCCTCCTCCTCCTCCTCCTTTTAAATTATTTTCAGAAATACCATACAGTATGCCTAATAGGTGAATCACAGATTCTTTCTATATGCTCTCAAAGACAGGCAAATTAATTTTCTTCAGAGTAATCAATCTTAGTTAAGTAAACAGACAACTAAAAATGTAATTTTCACATTTTTTGTAAAAATTCTGAAAAGAGAATTCTTAAGACTAGGTAAAATATCCATAAGTACATTTCATTCCTACAAAGGTTTTGTTTATTCAGGAATAGAGCAACCTTTTCTTCAAATTTGTTTTAAAAAGTCATTTTTTAATGTGATATGAATGTGGTACTTTGTGCCTAGACTACAAAAAAAAAAAAAAAAAAAAAGGAAAAATGATGCAGCTTAAGTAGTTTACCTCTTCCCTACTACACGTTCTGCACTATCACCACTCCCTACAATCCGCCACAAATTCTTCATTCAGAGTCCAGCAGAACAAAAACACAGCACATGCTGGCACACCTGACCACTTTAAGACGCCTAGAACATAAATCTGGACGAGTGGCAGAGCTTCCCCTCGTGCCTCCAGCCCGAGTACGCACCCAGACCTTTGGAGAGAGGCTCCCGCGCCGTCCCAGCTCTGGGGCTGCCACCTGGGCGAGCTGCGGCGGCAGCAATGGGAATGTGAGCACAGGGCAGAAATCATTTTGTCAAACACGGATTCCACAGAGATACCAGCCTCCCAGTGAGCCTGCTAACAAACTGGTTTCTGTCCAAACTACTTCTGCCTTTTACACAGACACCCCTTTCCAAGTAACAGTGTGACCAAATGCAAAGTTTTAGTAAAGGTGACCAGTGTATGTGTTGTGCTCACATTAGCTGCTTCTTTCTTCATTTTGGCTATTGTGGCTTTGCCACATGAATCTGAACATATTGAAAAAGAAAAGAAAAGAAAAAAAAGCCTCATCTCTCCTTCCAGCACTACCAGAGTCCATAGGGTGAGGAATAAGGGTACACCGTAATTCTTTCGGTTACAGGTACATAACATAATAACACTTCATATTGCTATTTTGCAACTTACACAGGTTACAGGTTGTTTTATTTTTAAATACACTGTAAATGTCCCTCTAACTAGTAACATACAGTAGAATTACCCTCTTAGGTCATAACATCAGTCTATTCCACTCAAAAGATGTAGTGCTGACACAGGTATCTTGGGTTTGGGGTTTTTTTTCCAATTAAAGTGATAAGCTAAGATTCCATATGGATACAAAGGATTTTTACTTAAGTCTCCCTCCTTATTAAGACGCTTCATCGGATCACACCTCAGCTCTCACCTGGGCTGTGGCAAGAGTAACTCCTCTCCCTCCCAGACTCAGACTCACCATTTCCTATGCTTACCACTCTGCGGAGGATTTTACATACCCTGTATTAAGTGGCCAAATATAGTGACACAGGCCATTGAAGGACTGAAGAAACATGAGGGGTGTAGACCTCTTTTGTCTGAGAACCAGATAAAGGAAAAAAAAAGCGTGAGAGATGATAAATGCATTCCCAGACTCCCGAGAGAAACTGTAAGAACATGGAAACAAGAATAATGTGTATTTTCATGAGCTGTATGAGCAGTAAGAAAGCAACCACAGATTGTGAAACAACCCTGAAGCACTTTATTATGGTGATTCAGACCCATTCAACAGCTCAAGGGAAAACCAAACATCCTATCACGACCAGCAATGAGCCAGCCAGTTCCCACCTCCTCACCCCAAACAGTTTGCACCATTTTGTTCTAATAACACACAGAGGCTTTCAGAGGGAGCCCATTCCAAGTCCATCTGAAGGATGCAGCAGTGACAATTCTGGTTGAATGAACACACCCTTCAGGACCTTGCTATTGTCAGGTCAGACAGCATGTCAGCTGGAGAAGAAAAGGATATTAAAAATAAAAATATCCCTTCATTTCCCAAAGGGGAAGCCCTCATAATGAAAAAGCTTAGAGTGATCCCTAAGTCCCCTTTCCACAGCACTCGTTGTGATGTGCTCAAACAAATAGGTGAATCCCTATGTTGGACTCCACACGGCTGAGAAACACAAAAAGATTCACAATACTGTCAATCGTGGAAAGAAATATTTCAACTGTGCAACCAAGTACGTTTACTTTTTGACTACCTTTAGCAAACTTTTATAGAAAAAAAATTTTTATTTGAAATTAACACTATTTAGCTTCATATTAGAGAGCTACCAATGCATACGAAAGTTACTGGTTTTAGCTTTCATTGCTTTTTTACAATTCGTAACATCTTTAAACTGTCTGAACCAAAGAATAAATTCAAGCAGGATATTTGTAATGCAATTACTTCCCTCATAAGAGTTGTGTGCTTCTAAATCTATTTAGCGGGCTCTGGAAGAGTACAGATTTTGTAAGGGTGGCTCAGTAATATCTCTGCCAAGCAATGAGCAGATATTAGATATTTCAGTCAATACTGTTATCTATTTGTTGCCTCAGGAGATTTTTTTTCTTATGGTGTATAAGGAAATACATTCTGCTGTTTCATTATTTTTTTTTCTTCCAGAAAAAAAATGTAACCCAGCACTAACAACATTTGCATTTCAAGCTGGAGCCCTCATATTCAAGAGCAAGCAGTTTAATACATACATGATGCCGCACAAACTGAGAAAAAACCCCATATTAGGAACAGGAAAAGTAGTACAATATTTTCAGGAAATAGAATTTTACTTAATTCACAGCAGCCAACTGTACAAATACAAGATGAGTCAAATGTAGAGCAAATAATTATTAATCAAATACATGGTACTCATCAGCATGTGGACACAAATCATACATAGAGGTAACTATGCCTCTCACTAATAGTAAGTTTTACACTGGATAAATAAAATTTTCAGTGAAAAGTCCAATTAATCTGTAATTGTTTGTTGATATTTTTTCAAGCATCATGGATGAAAACAAGGCTATAAAATTTGGCTGAGGCAGCGGTTAAAATTTTACGGCTTTTTAACAGCTTGCTCGGATTAAAAATAGGGAAATGTTTATTTTCTACAAAACCATATTTTCTTTGGTTCTGATTTGCTTAAAGCTATGCTTTAAGTTACAAGTTCAACAACAAAACTGACCTACTTTTGTCCTCTAGAAAATGTAACTTATACTGTACAAATTTCACAGGATCCCTGTAGTACTCTCCATTATTGCAAATAATTTCCTACTATAAAACCTGTAGTTGTCTAGGTATTACCTTGAAAATTCTTTTTTAAATCTATATTTCAAAATACTTTATATTTAAAAAAAGAAATGTCAAGATCTCCTCCTTTTATTTCTAACAAGAACCTACTTCTGGAGGGAAAAAGAAAAAAGCTTAGGACAAAGTAGCTTAACTATCCTAAAATCCTAAACTTTTGTTAAACACAAGTTTTAACAGGTCATGCCTTTAAATATTACAATGAGCAATATTTTTATACAAGGAATATGCTTCACAGTATCCTTCACATAAAAATCTCACAAATATGGTAAAAAAGTAGTAACTTAAAAATTAGAAAAAAAAAAAGGACACAACTGACAAATTTAGTAAGAGTTGCTAGGATCTTCATGGATTTCATTGTCACTCACCACTGCCACACAGGCTGGGATGCTCAAGCGTATCCACTGAAGGCGGTGAGCAGGAGGGCAGAACTGCCCTCCCACGACAGCCCTCGGCTGTGCCAGGTGGAGAAACTGCCTGCAAGACCACGCCCTGTGCTTCCAACACCCCTGGCAGGACCACAGCAGGAGGAAATCCCCAAAGATCATGGAGGAACAAAAGTACCGAGGGAGGAAGAGCATTTGTATCGAAATAAGGACTTGGATCAAAAACTCGTTGGGAAAGGAAACAAGGGTTGAAGCAGAGCAAATTCAATGGGATAACCTGAGATGCAAGGATGGAGAGAGGGAAAGGAAACACAGAGCCAGGGAAAAGAGGAGGAGGCCTGGCATGGCTGGAAAGAATATGACAAGCTTAAGAAATCCCAGAGGTGGGGGCGAGGAAGAAGCAGTCATACCTGACAAGGAAGGGAACATACGGGAAGGGCTGAAGCTTAAAAGTAGATAGAGCCAGGAGGAATGGAGGAAAAGCAGCTGAAGCCAGATAAGGAGTCTGAATAAGAAAATTGAAAAGGCTGAAGTAAGGCAGGAGTCTTGTAGAAAAATAGTCTGTTACCAGGTAAGTAACTCAGTACAATGGCTTTCCTGAAGCACTACACACAGTTCTGCAGTAAAGGAGTAACCACACGTATGGAGGCAAAGCAAAGGGCTGGATCAATCACTGGAAAGGACACTTGAAAGGGGAAATCAAAAGAGCTTGGCCTGTTTGATACATTGAAATATGTGTGATTATTTTCTAAAAATACATTAGAGGGGAAAGAATAGTAAAATAACAGGAAGAGGAGGAACTTTTTAATCAGAAATAGAAGTCATGAGAATAAATGAGCCAAGATCTCCCAGGAACAATTTTATGCTAAGCCAGTGAGGAAGTTATTTGTAGTTGGGGTTATTTTGGTGGTTGTTCTTTGCTTGCTTGGGGTTTTTTTTTTTTTTTTTTTGTTTTTTTAAATCATAAGAGCAGTATCTTCAATAATATCTAAAAAGAAGAAAAATAATGTGCCTTTTCTTAGATGCACAAAACCCTCAAAGCTGTGTCAAGCCAACAAGCCAAAACCCTCCCTCTAAAAAAAAATCCCTCAGCCACCACCTTTAAATCTTTCAGAGTGGAACTTGCTGTGCTGATGAGATGAGCTCTCAGAGCTGTGCAAGAGCAGCAGAACACTCACCTGGAGGCTCTGCCCAATTGGGTTTTAAGCTAGGGCTGCCTTTCTTCTCCCCCCCGAACCAGCATCAGAGCTCATAACATGTTCCACTCAAAAACCACATGTGGTTCTGCTCTCTGCCAGCTTTGCTTTCAGCCTCTTAATTTCCAATTGCTACAGCCAGAAGCAGGGAGCCAGCAAAACATGGTTTACTGAGACCAGCACACAAAGACAGCATTTTGTTTTGTTTTGTTTTGTTTTTAAGCTGTGTACTCTGTCTGACTTTGAAACGTCTGTAATGCTTTTCTGGCATCTCTGTGTACAACCCCTCCACAGCTGAAGGAAAGCCGCATTAGAGGAACGATTTTTGCAATATAGGAATGTATTCCACTGAAAGACCTGCAAACTGCTACAACAAGAGTTCTGGATCTATTCTGGGATACAGTGTAAGTCAAATGTAACACACACGCACGTCATCTACTTTGACAGGAGGCTTTGTTCTGTTTTTAACTGCTATTTAATCAGCATCCTATTCACATTTAGAGTAGAGCTACTCATACTTAAGGGTGAAGCCCTGTTTCCATTAAATTAAATAGGAATTATAGTATTGAGTGGAGAGCAGAATTTTACTCCAGACAAAACATTTACCTTGGAACTACAGAATGCAGTAGTTAGAAGTGTTTAATCTTTCCATTCAGGAGAAAAAATGGTACAATATACCACAAATGAAAACATTTCATTTTTAGTTAAGCAAAGTGATTCCAAAACAACTAGACTTCCCTTCTGCAAAATCATCTAGAAATTAACTACAAGAAATTCATCATTTATTTGCTATGAGGAAAAAGATACACTGGTCCCTAAACAGAGAACTCCACAAAACAACTGGTTAATTGTATGTTTCATTCTGTAGTTCCTGGGTACACTTCCAGTGAAAAAAGGCACAAAGCCATTTCACTGTTAAGCATGGCATTTTGTGGGTAGGATAGTAATGAATACTTTTAGTTTGCGTAATTATTTTCAAAAGGTCTTCTTTATAGGACCTCTAATAAATATTTAAATGTGAGTAAAAACTCCAGCTAATCCATCTTCACCCACAAGCAGACTCCAGGCCACTCACAGATCTTTAATCCTTTTTGCCCTAACTCTTGACACCCAGGATGTTTTACATTATTTATATCTAAAATAAAAATGCTTCCTGTTAATGTCACATTGTTTATAGATGTCCTGCAACCACAAACTAAGGGCTTCAGCTCTGATCACACCCACACCTCAGAGGTTTTGTTCGAAACAGATTATTCCTTTCTTTCTCTATCAAAGAGAATTTTGAAAGCATTGCCCTCTCTTAACTGATTGTTTTGCCCACCTGCACACACAGGCACAGTGACAGAGGCTACTCCAAACTCACGTCTTTGCCATAGGTCAATGCTAACTTTCACATATCTTGAAACCTTTCCCATACCTCACACTCCCCATTCTTCCACAAAGGCTGACAGAGGGAGAATGCAGGAGACCAACAACAGCACACAGAAAGATACCCTCTCCCACAGGGCAGCTTCCACCTCCTGCAGGAGCACTCTGCAACCAGATCACTAGAACAATGGAAGTGACTGAGTAAGAATATCTGATCACAGTGAATATACTGCTTAGACTCCTCCAAACATTCCAAACGAGATTAAATCCTTCAAAATGCACCACAAGATCCTATGCCCTGGCAAGAATTCTTTGGCGTCTACTGTCTGTTTCTCTATGCTCACTCTCTTAAAAACATTCCTACCCTAAAAGACATGGCTGCCTAAAATTATCCTTAGTTGTTGGCCTCCCCCACACCTTTTTTTTTATTAAAATCAATGTTTCCTAGTTGTTGCAGCACACCATTGCCCAGGTTTTAGTATAGCTTCTTCTCTTCAAAAATGTGAAGGAAAAAAAAAGAAGAAACCCAGATGGAATTCAGATGATCAAATGTTACAAAAGGCCCTTTTTCCCCAGTAAATGCTGAGAAATAAGTGCACTTAAACTTATTATCAAGACATACCTCCCCACATCAATAAAATTACTTTGATTTTTTTTACATTATGAAGTGAAAAAACAGAAAACATGCCTTTCTAAAAAGTAAAGTTCAGTTTAAAACACAGCTGAAAGCTTCAAACCTAAATGTAGATTTATCCTTGTCTGCATTACCTCCTAACTGCTGCACTGCTTTATAAGAAACTATGAAAATAAGTGACATGCAGGTAAATTAATAATGAAAAATTTAAAATCACAGTATATTACATTCACATTCTGTGAAAACCAGAGTTTTCCTTCTTGTATAGGTATTTGCTGTAACACAAAGCAGTATTCAAGCATTCCATCTCTTCTCCAATAAACTTAAGGCTGTATTTTTGTTTTCTCACTATGAGTTTGATTCAAACTGCTCTGTGTTTAGAGCTGACAGGCAGCTCACACTGAGCACGAGCTATCTGCAGGTAACCACTCAGAAGGGCTAAAGGCTGTTGCTCAATGGAGTGGTTTCTCTAGAGCAGAAGAGAGGGAGAGGAAGGAGGAAGTGAGAAGGGGAAGAAGCAAAGACAAAGAACTCTCCCGGGTAGTAACTGTGAAGATAACGCTCTCGGAAAGTTTCTACAAACTTCCGAGGCAACCTTAAGAAACTTCAGTGCATCCAGCAGGACCGTGCTGAGAGATCAAGTAAACATGGCAGTCAGTGCTCACCACCTCCCCACCAGGGTCACCGTAAAACACAGCCCAGCAGGCCGGGGTCAGGAGGCAACAGAAGGACAGGAACACTCCAAGCACATTTATTCTCTGCCTACCACCACAGCTGCAGCACTGCATCTTTGAGAACACTGCCCTGGACACACAGATGCAGGCAGGCAGCATCTACAGCTGGCAGGATCCAAACCATGTCCATTTAAATACTGAAGTCCAAGTTAGATTTCCTGTGACGTCACACACGTGCTATCTGAGCTTCCTGGAACCCCTGAGACCTTCAAATCACCCCATTGCAACTAGATCCCTATCCTATCAATCTTAAATGCATATTATTTCCCTAAATGCCAGGGAGAAATGGTACTCCTCTTGCAGGAACTTCATTTATTAGCTGTAAATTATAGTGATTACAAAAGGTTAGTCAAGGAGTCTCATTCATACCAACCATACACAGCATGAGTGATCATTTTACAAAGATGCTTGTACAGTTTAAGCTGTTGTGTTTACTTGCAGTATGTGAAGTGGTTAGTGTACAGCAGTAGTAAAACCAGGCAAAGGCATTTCTTACAGTAAATTCCACTCCAAAGACCGGCTGTCACAAGTATGGCTCTACAATAGTTAGAGATGTCTTACAGGATTTCTTGAGACATCTACAGATTACCCTTCTTTCCTCCTTCTTCCACTATGGCAGGCATTAGACAGAACTGGCAGTCAAAGCCAGCCAACAGGCAAGACCATGTTTATTGCTACTTTTATCTTCCATGTGTTTATCGTTTGCTTGAATCTTTAGTATCTCTTTAACCACCTTCTCGTTGAAAGATTTGTAGTTTGTTTGATTTGCATTTAGAGAAAAACAGTGAATAATACAAAGAAATCTCTCGGCTTCCTTCACACCAAGGGATGAGGTCATAGGGCTGTTGACAATTACTTGAAAACAATCAATCTTTCATTGAGTGACATGGCCGTGCACATTCACACAGCTTGATGAAATACAGGCTTTCTCCTATCTAGAGCTCCAGGATTGCAGCCATCATATCAAGTAGTAGTTTTCCAGGGCTGGAAACATTTTCTAACAATTTCACAGCCCAAAAAGAGACACTATCTTCCTTAGTACTTAATCCCCAAACTTGAACCATTATTTCCTAGTCCTTCTGTCCTCTAAAAATGTGGTTTTTAACAGATGATTCATCAAAAATATAATTTTTCCTAAATCATTGTCGTTGATGGTTCAGTACTCTGATCATTTCTACATACAGCCTCTCCAGCTGCCTTTCCATTGCTCCCCCTGAGTCTCAGGAGCTCAGCCATCAGCCACAGTGGCTGTCTGTAGCACTGCAGAGGGAGGGAGGAGGATGACTCATCCGTGTCTCCAACCGGATCTCTGGAGAGGAGCTTCATCCTGAACATGAGCAAGAGAGCTGTCATCCTAAAACCAAGAAACGTACAACTCTGACTCCTTCAGCTGCTGCTTGGGAGTCAAAAAAAAGAAGTGGCAAACAGACAAAGGAACTGTCTGAGCTCCCTGAACACAGACTAAAGCAGCCACACTGGGGGAGAAATCGTGCTAAAATTGTCTGAGGTGTCCAACACCCTGAAAGGTCTGTGTCTACCCAAGGAGTTAATAACACACCCTACACCTAGGTTTTGGCAGGGTCTCTGGCTCACCTGTCAAAGGAAGGTTTAGGAGTAGCCAAGACTTGCATACGTTTGCCACTTCTGTGCAACCCAAACGGTTCAAAAGAAGGAAGAGGCAAACAGGTGACTTCCAGGGTTCATGTTTCTCAGTTAATGAGGGCAATTTCATGAACAGTAGAAGTAACACGAAATCTTCAAAACTGTGCATTTCAAGGTGTTTTCTTCACAGCCAGTTTTAAAAAGTTTCAAAACAAGGAAAGTAAATCCACAGTACTGCATGCTAATTGTTAGTAGTTTTCCATGTTCTACCAAGAGGGAGAGGATACTTTACTTAATTGATTCCTTCTAATTAGCGCATTATGTTCCACAGGCTTCTCCATCAGTATCTCACCTTCCCCTTAGTCCCTGGGATAAGAAACTTTATACCTGGTTTCTCATACGTTAAAGTTGGCATTAAAGGCATGACCTGAAACTACAGCTTCCAGTTTCAGGACAGTAACATTGTGCACAAGCACTCAAATGTTCTTTATATTTCAGTTTGAATTTTTGGGCTGGAAATGTAATCCTTTCAGAAGTCTGAATGCCAGCAACTGCTTCCCAGGCGTGATAAAGCAGTGCCCAGTAGAGAATATGTTCCTCCAGTACCACTGGTGGCCAGACTCCTCAGAGTGCAGGTGCAGGAAAGATCCTGTGGCTCCACGCAAGAAGGAAAGGGCTGACACAGGCTTCCAGGCACAGCCGTGTGCCCAGCACCTACCACAGTGGTCAGGAACAGGACCACAAGTGAGGCTGCTAAGCCTGGTTTTGGAGCAAATTCCCAGGCACCCTCTGGAGACCCGAAACACATTCAGACCTAAGAAAGTGCAAGGGTAACTTGCTGCTATTTTGCAATGGGGATAAACTTCATAAAAACTAACATTTTTTAATAACTACAAAAATTCAGGTTCACTGTTAAAAACAACAGAAAATCATATTCCTGCTTTGTACCCATCCTGCACTCCTGCTAATACAGACACTGATACTTCCTCTGAAAAAAACCCAACTGCTCTGCTACCTGAGAAGGATTTTGTTCAAGAAGTATAATAAATCCCTAGTGTCTCTGCAAAGATTAGAAAGCCCATTCCACAAAGTGCAAAAATAAAAAAAACTATGAAGAGATTATACATTGTTATATGCTTAAAAATTCTAACATTTCAGGAATTAATGAAAAAGTTTTCCTAATACTTCCACTCATTTCTTTTAAGATTGGTAAGAAAAATCCATGCAGCATAAGACAGTATAAATCCATTGAGACAAACATTCCCTGAGGTATGTACTGCATAATAGCTGTAGTGGAAGCAGCTATGCCAGTAACTAATTAAACTTATGCCTCAGGCTTTAGTGATGTCAATTCATCTATTCCAAATTTATTCTGTTTTTAAAGAGCAAGTAGATATTTTTCTCCATGAATTCTATCATTTAAAAAATTAAAAATTCATTACTTAAGATCTTTTAAAGTAGAAATACACTGTGGAGAAAATGTGTTTGATATGATAGGCTATCATATTTGAATAAACATGGTAAAGTTTCATGCTCTAGTGAAGCAGGCGGTCAGCCCATCCAGGAAGGTGGAAATGCCTTTCTTCCTTACAAGCAATGAATGAGTACAGAAAAGAGTTTTGCTCTGGACAAAAGGTAGCTTCTAAAAACTACAGAAAACAAGGTGCTCATCCAAGATGATAATTTTTGTGCTATATGATGACTCTTACCTCCAGAGTTACCAGTTTCATTACATTATGTGGCATTTTTTGAGCTGTAAAAGTCCTCAAGGTTGGGTTATTTATGACAGTAAACTACAGCTATAGTTACTCTTCCAATTTCAGCAGAATGGCTATAAAACTATGTAGAAATAGCTTCTGCAATAAACTGTTGCAGCCTTTAGCTCATCCTTGTTGCTTCTGTCAGCATCTTCTCATGAAAAGAGGACAGTCATGTCACTTCCTTCCACAGTTCTTGCTACAAGGTTTGCAAGAAGGCAGCAAAATTATGACAGTACCTCTTCTTTTTAATTGCATCAGAATTCAGATTCAGTCTCTTTCTAGCAGTTGGTAAATTCCAATTGTTGCAATTCCACTTTAAAGGGCAAAATAACTTCCATGTTAAGTAGTACATCGCCAGAAGTTCTAGTTTATCCTCAAGCTCCACGAAGCTAACAGAGCCCTCTGATCACACCATTTGCACAGGGACACTCAATTCATACAAACATGTTGTTATTTGAATCAGTCATGTATTACCAAAAAGAAGAAAAAGATGTATCTGAAGCTCAAATCAGAAACATATTGTCATTAGCTGGCTTTGCTTTTGGCATGCTACTCTGAAAACACAACTAATGTTACTTCTCCTTGCATCAGATCGTGCTTGATTTTATGCAAACATTGTGTAAGCAGCCCAACTTCACAAAGAATGAAACTGCTGTTTGCCAGCTGCACTGGCAGTGTTGTAGTGCACAACATTAAGCTTTATTTAGCATTGTTTATGCTCAAAGTGTCCCCAAACGCTGTTAACCAGACTGGTTCAGTGCTGGTGTCAGAGAAGCCACGACAGCAGCCATTGAAGAGCTTACAGAAGTTCAAAGTGCATGTTCTCCTTGAATGTTCAGACCTATTTTACTGTAAGCACATACTGGAGGTGTCACTAAGTGTTTTACAGGCCAAGGGACATAAAAGCATGAACAACTTTAAATAATGTGGTCATTAATTAGATATTAACCAGGTATTCAGGAGAAAGAAAGTCAGGTTCATGCAGGTGTTCAGTTCTTAACATGCTGAGTACTTATAGCCCTAAGGCCTGAAGGATTTATAATTAGCTGCAAAATGAAGACATGCTGAGCTGCTCTAGCAGAAATTCATCAGCATGAACAGAACTGTGTTCTGTATGTTCCAGGGGTACAGAGATCCCAAAAGGAAGTCATAGCTGACTCTGATCTTTAGATGCAAACAGGGAAGATGGTCTAAATACTATTTGCCACAAAAAAGGAAAAGTGACTTCAGAAAAAATTGAAAAAACTCAGAGTATGGTTTGGAGATAGATAAGACACACACACATGTACAGAGTTATATCCTAAAATACTCAAGCAACAGCATAAATTGAAGAATATGCATCTTATGATTAGCAATAGGAAGTGCAATCCAAAGAGAGCCATACAATAGACTACATGAGCTTTGGATCAAATCCATGAAGGTAACACTTCAGTAAGTGTTCACCACCAATAAAAAAAGATTTCATAAAACAAAGGTATGCAAAGTAACTGCTGGTGAGTATCTGTCAAAAGTGAAACCCCAAAACCAAAAAGAAAATCAGAGAAATTGATTTCGATTACACAGTTTACTGCAGTTTTAAAGGAGGCTAATTGGGGGAATCAATGTAAAGTCACGATGGCACACTTAAAAACCCCACAAGAAAAAAATCTGTTACAAACACAATTGTCTGTCTTTGCCAGTAGACATCGTCACAGGATTTTTAAATCCAAGATCTCATCACTGCTTGTATTAAACTTTGGGAATCTCAAATACAATCTCAGTACAAATAGACTGAGGGCCCTATGGGGTGGCTCCTAAGAGCCGCTCTGCTCCATCTCAGGGCTCTGGTTCTTAACTTCCCACACATTCCCTCAAGTTTTACTCCTCTTGTCCCTCTGTCTCTATACCAAACCTCTGTGAAACAGGTGCAGTAGAGATGGTTTACAGACAGTGTTTATGGTCTGCAGTGAAAGCCATGGGGGCATGCTTAGTAACAGGGTGATAACTGAGAAGAAGATGCAAGAAAAAACACCCAAAAAACCAAACCCAAAAACCCAAAAGGAAACACGGCAGAGCTGTTATGCTGCATTTGAACATTATTCTGCATTTCCTTCAGTCCACTTTCATCTCAGTGTTGTTTGGGGTTTTTTAAACTGCATTTACATTTTTTCAATACATTACCCTAGGTTACAGTGCCCTGTCCAAGCCTTTTAACCCCAACCCACAACTTCACTCCCTTTCAATCACCCTTCTTAAATTCAGCCCTTGTTAGCAATTCAACAGAAACTTTTACACTGGACACTGTTCTTTTCCATCCTTTTGTTTTTTGATTTTTTATCTGTTTTAACTCTTCAGAATAGCAAACATGCCCTAACCATTGAAATCTTCTGCCTTAACTGCTCTGTTATAATTTCACTGTTTTTTTATTTTCTTAGCTTAAATCTAATACCAACCTAATACCAGTTTCTCACAAGTTTGTCCTAGAGAGGCAAATATTCTATATCTAAATGTAATCTAGATAATTTTCTATCTTGGCTGGCCTCTGCCAAGTGTCATTGAACTCGGGCAAAAAATTCTAATGCAAGATTTTGTGCTTTTTGTACTTCTCTCACACAGGTACAACATGTTTAGAATATGCCTGCTGAAAATAAATTTTACTTCAAGACAGAATGGGCTGCTCAAATACCCTATTCTGAAACATCTTGTTCATACAAAGCTTCTGTCTTAACAGAGCCCACCATGAATGACAAAAGAGGAGTGTGATTCATGTGGCAGCCAAATTATTTAAATAATTCCACAATGGCATATAAAACCCGATACACATCACAACTTTTTTTTTTCCACAACCATTTTTCTTTTCCTTTTCACTCAATCATTTTTCTCTGAATGATTAAATCTTTCTTTTCCCTTCATACAGTTTGGGAATTCTCTGGCTGTAAGAAGTCATAAGAGAAGGTTATAATTAGCAGTAAAGGAAAGAGGGTTGTAGGGAAAAGACAGTTTTATGGGAACTGTGAAATGGAGGCTATTTCAGGTAAGTGAAAAACCCAACACTCATTCAATGTTTAACTTCTTCAACAAAGCTCATCCCAGTCAGCATCCTGCTTACTAGAGAGCACACAGGAGGTTCTCTGGCTGACAGATTAAGTCCACAAATTAACACACACTCTTACCCACACTCAATCTAGTAAAAACTGATTTTGGAGAAAAGGCCAAACTGTAGCAGCTAAGGAGAGAAAAGCAATCTCAATGACATGAAAAAATTCAAAACAATCATTAGTGTACAGCTCAAAAACCCCCCCAATCATATCATGAGATGAGTTTCAGAGAGAGTTATAGCAATTCTGACTAACTAGTGAAAGGCATTAAAAATTCCTGTGATTTTCAAAACACCACACAGACTTTGCTTCTCATACAGTTTTGAGTCCACCCGATAAATACAGGCCCATGAATTGATTTACAGGTTACTGAAAATGAGAGAAAAATATTAAATGGATAATGGGTGACTCAAACTCAATATAGAGTGCAATGCTGAAGTTTAATCTGGGTTACTATGTATCACTCTTAATCATGTTGTGTCTGCCCAGCAGGCACTGTAAAATAAAATACTGAGAAGTGCTGTTTGTATTCTCAAGAGAATGCAAGCCTACCTTACCACAGTATCTCAAACACAGAGAAGACCTTCCAAGTCTGTTTAAGGTCAAAGACCAAACAGGATTGATATAACACCATGGGGAAAAAAACCAAAAAGCCATCTTAACTCACAAGAGGAAGATAAAGGAACATTTCTAACCACGAGAGCAGAGATTCTCAAGCAGCATTTTCTGGGCACAGCAACAACCCAGTGAATCTTCCTAAATGTGAAACATGAAGCCTACAAGAGTAAGGGGATGATCCAAGAGATGTTTTCCAAACGCATCCCATGTCCTCGCTCTCTCATTCCTACAGCAACCCATACATACACACTTACACACACGTTAAGCAGTTACCCCACCCCTTTCCTCTCTGAGTGATTTGAAGCTACTCAGGGTAACATCTTCATTAATATTCTGATTTTTTTCTTTGTTTGCAAGTTTTCTCAGCAGTTTCCTCCAATCATTCTTCTCCTCCCAGACTATTTTACATCAGACAAGTCCTGAATTTGTATTGCTGCCTTTCACAGAATATGGATACTCTCTGTAGCTGCCTACTTTCTCAAAGGGTTACTTATGACTTGTAATGAATTAACAACTCACCTCTTCACAGTTAAAGGTCACTTCAGAACTTGTGGCATATGGGAGAAAGAAGGAGGGAAGAAAAGGGATGCACATAAAAGTATAGCCTGAAGACTAGGTTTCATTCTTTAAAAAAATCAACTAAATGCACAGTTCAGTCAGCCTATTCAAATGCTTTAAGAGTTGCAATTTCATAATGTTGCTAAAACCTTCTTCTTCATTCTTGGCATAAGTACATGTATGTGTGTGTGTAGGCATTGTATTTTTAATTGCAGTGTGAAAAACGTTGCTCATTGAAGAAGAAGTATGTAGTTATAATTAGAAATGGAAACTATAACCAACACTTTTCTTGATTATACAGAAAAGGCATTTCTTATTCTCAAGATAGAGCCTCTAGGTGTCTTGTACTTCTAATAACACTCTTTTTACACTCCATAGTTGAGTGATCCCTCTTGAGCCAAACTACTGTGATCCAACTAATTGCTTTTACAGGCTCACAAAATGGTCAGGGCAGGAAGACAGCTCTGTAGATTTCTACTCCAGCCCACTGGCTCAGAGCAGGGTCAGTGAGAGCAGGATACTCAAGGCTGTGTTCAGCTGGCTTTTAATTACATTCAAGGATGAAGGATCCACTATATCCTTGGACAACCTGTTCCAGTGTTTGACCAACCTCAAAACAATTTTTCTTATGTTTAAATGATTTTCCTATATTTCAGTTCATACCCATTGTCTCACCTCCTTTCACTGCCTACTGCTCTGGCTTCACATTCTGTACTCCAACACATCATGAAATCAGACACATCAATAACATCGACGTGAGCCTCCTCTTCTCCAGACTGAACACTCCCATCTCTTTCAGACTCTCCCCAGATGTCACAGGCTCCAATCCCCCAATCAGCTTCATGGCCCTTCACAGGACTCACTCCACTCTCTCCATCTCTCTCTTCTACAGGAGAACCCAGAACTGGACACACAACTCCACAGGTGCCTCCCCAGAAAGGAGAAGGGGAGAAGGATCACATCGCTGCCCCCGCTCACAGCACTCTGCCTAAAGCAGCCCCACCAGCCAGGAGCTGCCCTGCCACGAGCACACGCTGCTGCCTCACGCTCTGCTTCATGGCCACCACCATCCCTGGGCCCTTCTCCACAAAGACACATCCAGACACCCAGGCACAGCCTGTGCTCGTGCCTGGCATTATTCCTCTCCAGCTGCAGGGCTTGGCATTTCCCTCTGCTCATGAGCATCCTGTCAGCCCATTTCTCCAGCCTCCTGAGGCCTCTACGAATGGCAGCAGGACCCTTTGGGCAGTCAAACACTTCCCACTTTTGCAGCATCTGCCAACCTGCTTAGAGTCCTCTCTGCTCTGTCGTCCTGGTCACTACTGCACACACTGAGCAGCACCAGCCCCATTACCCACCCCTGTGGCACCCCTGCCAGTGACCAGCCTGCAGCTGGACCTCGTGCTGCTCATCACAGCCCTTAGAGTCCCGCATTTCAGCCAGTTTTTTCCACTCTCTTGGGCTGCACCCCATCAGTTTGTCAAGTTATGAGAGACAGTGACAGAAGTTTTGCTGAAGTCAACATAAACAACATCCACTCCACAAGTCTGTGATCTCCTAGTAGAAAAGTAACAGAACGTTCAGACATGACTTCCCTTTCATAAATCCATGCTGACTACTCCCAATCAGCTTCTTGTCCTTCCTATGTTCGGAAATAGCTTCCAGGATATAAACATGAGGCTTGAGTTCCCCAAATTCTCCTTATTTTCCTTCTTGAAAAGAGGATCAACTTTTGCTTTCTGCTACTCCCCAGGAGCCTCCTCCAAGGTTTTTTCTGAGAAAATCAATTTTCTGTCTCGATTCAATCTCCTCTAAGATTTTCTTCTGGATGAGGCATTATAGCAGATCTGTCTACACTACCTTTATGATGTATGAATGAAAATAACACTTGTTTTTCAGATACCAGGCTGGGTAGCAGGAATGATAGGGGAGAAAATGCTTTAGAATGCTTTATTTTGTGGAAGCAAATATGACCTAGTATTACTGAATGACATTTCACAGAATAAAATAGGTCTCCCAAACCCAAAACACTGCAAATAAAGTTATCTATACTTTTGTAGTCGGTCATAACACAGACCAAGCATTCATGTGAGCTCAAGGAAAAGAAATGAAGCCATAACATAAGACATAACTATTCTAGCAATTCCAACACTCATTGTTACACAGCCATGATTAACTCAAACACCACCTTTGAGACTAAAATGTATTTTTTAGAACATATATACAACCTGGCAGCTACAAATGAAAAAAATGGCTATATATTATATAAATAAAGCATCCAACTTTCCTGTGGGAAGCTATTAGAGCACTACTTTTTCCAACACTGTCAGAGACGCCTGAATTTACATGGTTTGTCCTGTGCCCACTTTTTCAATGTTTTTCGTATTTATTCTTCTTATTTCCTGATCAAACTTGTGCTTCTTCAAGCTTTGCTTAGTCACACCACCGTTACCACTTACATGGAAGCAATCAGTACAAGCTGTACAGCATTTCTCTCTGCACACAAGTGCACACAGCAGAGAGGAGCTGCAAGGCAACACACCACTGAACACAACTTTGGTTTTGTGCTAGCACAGCTATGGTTTCTGCCGTGCACAAAAATGCTTCATTAACATTTCAAACAATGTAATTTGGTGCTTTTGCTGCATTTCCTGTGATGATCTGTACAGTGAAGTTAGCTTACTATCGGTTCATCTTAAAGAAGCTTTTCCAGATACTCTGTAGGTATCCTTTTCACTTAAAAAAATGCTAGAAAACTGTTCAATCACGTCTTTCCAGTTATCTCATCTGCCAACAGTTGAATACAAGACCAGAAGTTAATGCTGATGTTTTATGGAAAAGCAGTACTTGGATATTAAATGCTGTCCGAGTATCTTGCACAGCTTCCATGGCTGTTCATTCTAGCCCTTTCACTTGAGAATAAAATCTGAATATTAACTACTCTCGTCCAGTCACAGAATTCAAACCTTAAACTTCTCTCCTTTTTTCCAAGAGAGGCGCGTGGTTAATAACTATATCCAAGAGCAGGTACATATAACTAAGAAGCATAGCTGTAAATTCCTTGGAGAGGAGGAAAAAGAAATATACAAAAGGAGAAAGGAAAAAAAAAAAGGAAAATAATTCAATGCAACAATGTGCTATATAAGTTAAACAACCTAAGCAGAATTTCCCCAAATGGTACCTATCTGCAAACTTCTGTCAGCATTGCTGAAGCAGGAAGGCTAGCAGGTGATTAGTAATTGAACCAGCAGAAGCCCCTGCCACTGACTTAAAGTAGCTGAACTGGTTTAGCTGATGGAGCTTTCACTGGTACAGCCTGTTTGCTTGCTGTGCAGGGTTTTACTAGATGGCCCTGCAGCAAGGCTTTGCTGTAGAGCTTCTGCACAGCAGAAGCTCCCTGGCAATACTTCACACTAACACCCTTATAACCATGAAAGAACACCAAAGCAGGAGGTGCAAGTTCCTATCACAAGTGAGGCTGCTCATCCATAATGTTCACAAAGAACAATTTGGTTTTATATTATCTGATGTTATGTATTTTTTTCTCCTCATCGAAAGGCATACACATTCAGAGAAAAAGCAAAAAAAATTTCAAGTGGTCACTGTTAACACCAAAAAAATCAAGGAGCTCTGTTAGTGCTACCAAAGGATCTTCACCAGAAAATTATTATGTTGAAGTAATTTTTTTGCGCGTCTAGAAAAGCACTTGTAGTTAATCACTCTGTATTGTCACTGAATCATTAGAGGTGACACCTTTTCACAAGTCCTTTTTACATGCATTTCCCTGACAGCAGCAGGAATGCAAAATCTTACTACTTTGAGATGAAGTTCAATAAAATGGTGGTGTCACTATAATTGCAGCACAATATCAAAAATGCTGTTTCAAATTCACCTCTCCCCTGCTACTCTGTATCATGCTCCAGTGATGCAAACTTCCCTTTTCTCTCAAGTAGTCTAACCAGCTAATATTAATTGGCTTTAACTAAAAACATTTGCCTGTATCCAGTATTTATCTTTAATTTCATTGCTTGTTGCCAGATCTGATGAGGGGATACTGAGTGTGGGAGCTTAGTCAATTTTTCCAACAATGCAATCTACTTAGAGATAGTAATTTAGCCTCTCCCTGTAAATCCTGTTTTCACTTTATGAATGTCTGAAAACATCAGTAGAAAACAAATACATCTGTTAGCACTCATTAGCAAATGCTGGTGCTGCTGGTTGTCAAAACCCAAATCCCATCCTCCTGTCCTTCCAGATACATTCTTCAATGGTAGGACTTGAGAATCTCATTTTAGTACAGACAGGCTCACAGGCGTGACTGAGAAAACCTCCACTAATACAACAGTCTTCAAATAGAAACCTCTCTCTAACACAGATGTAATTAATATTTTCTCTCATTCTTTACAATGCTCAATGTCATGGAGCTGCAATTTGACAGCAGAAGGATGTGGTACAGCGATTGGAGAGGCAGGTTACCAACACATTACAAGTAACTCCAGGCGTGAGCAAGGAAGCCCTGAAGGAGTTCTGAAGCCCTGGAACTTGTACTCCCAGTTTCAGCTTCATGAGAAAATAAAACCCACACAGAAGCTGTGGGGTGGGAAAGTGGGAAGAGAAGGGCAGCATCTAATGGAAACACATGAGCCTTTAAGAAAACCTACTGGGAGTACAGTATACTCAACTTAAAGAGACCAAACAAACATTACCCTTTTCTAAATATCGGAATGTTCACTAATAAACAATGCAATGGTAAAAATCCCAGCACAACGAAATGAGGTCAATATTACAGTGTCACTGCAAGTGTCACCAGGGTTCAGATGGGCAAACAACACATGCTACTCCCTTGTGCAATCTTTCATGTATAAAAAAACCCCCATCCTTATGCAATTGCTTAGTGGAGTAAAAAAGGTTGAATTACTGGATACCAGAGGATAAATTTCCCTTCTTTATTTTGTAAAATAAAACACCCTTTAAAAATAATTTCCTATACCTTAACTTGTATGTTGTGGTTTTAGACCCAGTGTTTATTTCCGCATACAACACATATACATCACGCATGCCTACTGCATGGACACATATATATGGATTTCTGAAAACACCTGGAAAGGGATTACAGTTTGAGAAAAAGCTTTTATTTTACAGTTTAATGAGGCATTCTTCTTCCTCCACTTATTCAAAATTTTCCTCTGATATCCACCGATTTGACTAGTGTCTAAAAAATTTCACATTGAGTGGCAGGCTGCAGAAGTTCAAACAACCTAGTAAAAACATGTGGGCTAACAAGACAGACATTAAAAAGTTTTCTGTGCAGAACCACAGAGCAATGAAGTGCTCCGTCCTGCAAGAACTGGTGCATGTAAAGAGTTGTATCCTCCACATCATTCCATCAACTTCAGTGAACCACTGAAAGGAGGTTTCAAAGCACGTATCTTTTCTTCCGCAGGGAAAAATCCTGGTGATATCTCACTGCAAGATAACTCAAATCTTAACTCCTTACAGGATTTTACTTTAACTTTAGCATTCTGTACTTTTACAAAACATCAGCAATAAACCAGTTTTTGCTTTTGAATTAACCATTAATTGTGACAATCTGTTCCTGAGAGCTAATAATGCCAAGGTTCTGGGTTCGATCCCCATATGGGCCATTCACTTAAGAGTTGGACTTGATGTTCCTTGTGGGTCTCTTCCAGCTCAGAATATTCTGTGATTCTTTAATCTGCCAACTCAAATTCACAACCATAGGCCTTCAGGTTCTCTCTGTTTGAAAGGACGGAGTCAGAGTCAAGGAAAGGTAAATACAGCAAGTACACCACAGAGCATTACAAATCAACTGAAGGTTGCAAAATTAGTAAGTTGTGTGGGAACAGAATTAAAAACCTGAGCACGTGTCCTTCTGTACCTGCACAACACTACATTTCACGTAGTTCCACTTATAAGTTCTTCATCTCATTAAACAAATTATATAGCAACTATTCAACTAAGTTTTGGAATTAGACTCCTCTAAAACAAAAGGGAAGAATTAAAAAATTTGTTGAAAGCTACACTGAGATATGCATGCAGCTTTTCGGTGGGTGAATTTCAGCTATTTTTTATTCAAGACAGATAATGGGTTAGCTCTGAATTACACACATTATTCCATCCATATTTCTCTAATTCAGCCCTGGAAGGAGAATAACTCAGGTCAATTTAGAGGGACTTTTAAAGGAGGAACAGATTACATTTTGATACTACAATAAAACTGAGCCATGGGACATTGGGGGACCACAAAGAAAACATGAAGATTTGCATCCTATTTTTTTCTACCTCTAATTATTAGGCATTCACTGGGCCAGTCATCTGGCAATGGCTGATGGCAGTGTATGAGCCATGTCTCTGTAGTGCCATGCAGACAACATGAGAGCACCATGCACTAGGACAGGCAGTTTGCTCACCTGCTGGCAAGGTCCTGGGGACAGCATGAGAAGGAAGCTAGGGGTGAGAGAACAAAAATGAAAAAATCCTTCAAGCAATCAAAAAGCTGATAAACACAGGTGGCAAAAGGAAAAGTTGAATGATATAATGCTCTTAGGTCCAAGTAGGAAGAGAATAATTTTCAGCCAAAAGGATCAAAAAAGATTTTCATTTGGTTTGTATTATCAATTAATAAGTAAATACCGACAGATAAATCAGGCTGCTTAAACACACCAAAGCATGTTTAAAAGCTAAGCTGGTTATCATGAACCAGCCAAAATAATGGCAGTAGCTTGTAACCTGAAGCAGTCATGAAAATTCCAAAAGAAGTTTCTGTTTTAGAGACAGTATCTGTTGGAAGGGTGTTCAGGGCTTTTGATAATACTGGCCTATTGTCCCTGGAAAGGCAAATGCAGGTTCTCTGGAAGAAAGAACTCAATCATTCCAAAGATGTACTGAGTCCTCACCAAGCAGGAAATGGACAAATCAAGGTTTTGTGAAGCACCAGATACATTCACTCAACACCTTGCACATTCTTGAATGGCTTGTGATGCATTTATTTCTCTCAATATTCCCAGTCCAAAAAAAAAAAAAATTCAATAAAAGAAGTCATGACCACCTTCTGTAAAAATGAAAGGTTTGCCTTGTTCCTTCTCCCTGGGTGGGAAGTACCAATGTTATTTTTAAAAGTACATGCTCTATTTGTTTTCCTTTCATCCCTCACCCCCTCCCGTCACGACCACTGGCGCTAAGTATCCGTCACTGAAGAAGTCTGAAGGCAGAGTGAGTAAATAACACATCCTGTTCCATGCTGGCAGTTTACTGCACCTTTGCCTTTCTCAATGGTAACTGAATAACTGGAGTGTCTATATATAAACAATGATATATTTCATATAGCTGTAATAAAGCCAAAAAATGAGGATTAAGAAACTGACATACACTTGGCTCTTTCCAGCTCTGAAGAGAACAACATGTTCTCTGCTCATAAGCCTAAACTGCTCTAATACACTCTATCATATTATAATTTTACTAAAAGTGCCAGTGAAATTCTAATAGAGTAGATAATTAGGTGACGGCAGGAAATGGTGGACCCTTTAAGGACTGTCTTCACCTTCAGATTCCCAAACAGTTCCCAAAAGATTCTAGGAGGAAATTGCAGCACTTACAGGAACAGAATACAAAAATACCTAATTAGTCAAATACTATTTCCAACAGCAAATACTGCAAATAGTTTGTCATTCCAGTTGATATGCATTTCATAAACACATGAAAACTGTTAAATGGTCTATACATGATACTTCATAAAAAGGCAGCACTTCTGTATATAGAAGTAAACCCCAAATACAACAATGAAAATACAAATAAATGAAAAATCAACACCACTAAACAAACCCCACATACGCATATATATTTACTGTTCATAAATTACAGTGTTTGATCAGAACTAAAGATCATCACTAAGTCATGGCAGCAGCAGTTAGGGCAGCAATCTCTGATAGCTTTCTTCTTTTTTTTACACGTCCCTCTGGCTCTCATTTTCATTCTTACTTACTGTTACTGTTAACACTTAAGTGATACAAAGTGAAAGACAATCAGTAGATGAAGTCCGGATACAAGCTGTATTGTTCTAACTATGTAAATGGACTATTTGGCAGACTAAAGCTGAAGCACAACCTTTCGCCATTATGATTATTAAATGCTGTAGGTACACCACAGGCCTTCAGAATGCTGTTTCTCTTATACCCTTTTCTGTGAACAAATAGTAAAACCATTAAAATCAGATAGTATTTCCTAAACTTGAGGGAATCCATATGAGCACTTTGCAATTAAACTGGAAAGAAGGTGGAAGTATTGACAAGTATTCTCACGTTAACCTCAAACAGCAGTGAGACTGAACTGCAATTCAATTTCTAGGAGCTTGTATTTTAAGAATTTTAATGAAGTTTTTGGTCCTGTCAGGAAAAATCAGATACACAGCTGTACTCTCTTCAAATCCAAAACTGCAGAAGTATGTTTTGCAAGACATTTGTATGCAAATACTGCTAAGCACTTCTACAGATTCTACCTACAGAGAAGAGTTTCTCACAGCAGTCTCCTCCAAGGGTAAAACAATTGCCAGACCAAGTGTGAAAATGAATCAGACCAAAATACATGGATTGCTAACATATCCACCCACACACAATCTACAGAGAAAATAAAAACATCCGGAGCCTGTAAGGTTGCCAGAGGGGGAAAAAGAGAAATGAAAACTGATTTCAGGGAAGAGACAGTATAAGTTTAGGACACTTTCTCTTTGCCTCACAACCTTTTAGGACCAGGTTGGAGGAACACCGTGAACCATCTAATCCTGCCAGTTCTATAAATCCTTAGGACTACTTTAAGAGGCTATTGCCAAAATCACATTGAATTCTCTGTATAACACATACTTCAACTAATACATAACTAAGTTCTGAGTAAATTGAAGCTACTTGAAAGAATTACTATATTATAGCTCCAAAGTAGTTATATGTTTGAAAAGGTAACTTCTAGATGGCACATTGGGTTCTTGTTTCAATCTCTGATTAGATTCTCCTCATGGCTTGGAGCTTCAGGAAGGGAAGAAAGAAAAAGAAGCATTTCTTTCCCTTTTAGCCCAAGTTGGGTTTTTTGTAATTTACAGTTTAAACAACAGCATATTTTAAACAGGAATACTCTACAGAGGTTTTCTTAAGACTACAAAAGACCAACCTGAACAAGAAGAGGATATAATTGAGTCTTCTTTGTATATTAATTGATACTACCTACATTAACTCTATCAGTAAACCAATATTATGTGTATTTAAATGAGAATGTTTTAGACATCAGCAATTACATAGCATAAAGACTGAAAAGCAATACATTTTGTTTTAAAATGCATAAATTTCATAAAATCATAGAATGGTTAAGGGCTGGAAGGGATCTTAAAGATCATTTGGCTCAAATCCCCCTGCCATGGGAGGAGTTGGATTCATGACAGAATTTACATCAGTCCTATCAATATAAAGTTACAAGTAAGCCACTGTCTTTTCAGAAGGTTACTTTAGGCAATATAATGTACTAGTCACTAAAAACTGGAAAACACCTTAACAGTGAAGCTTCACATTACTGTATGTTCACTACATGACTCCTTAAAAGTCCTTAAAACTGTCTTACTTTCACATACTTCATAAAATCTTTACAGGCTAATTCCCACAATGCATCCAACAGCTGACAGCCCCGAACAACCACCATTTCTCCTCTCTCTTCCACACCCCCACACTCCCCTGAGTAACCCCTCCCCTCAAAGCCTGCCATCAAAACACATCCAACAAACTGGTCACCGCAGGACAGCCAAATCCACATTTGCTCCCACGACAAACATACGGGGTCCATCCTGCTGACTGCAACGAGCATGGCGTGCTTCCCATCCGGCTGGGAATATCACCAGTTCCCGGTGACAGGGAATGGGAAAGAGCCTCCCTCACTGCCAGGCAGTTTCAAATCACTTCCAGGCCAAACATCCAGGGCAGCTGCCTCGCTGGGGCTCCCTCAGCTCCTCTGAATGCAGATGAACAGGTTGAGGTGTGACATCGTTTGTAATCACACCTTGGGCATCCAGGACAGCCCAGAGTGCTGTCATTGCTCTGTGCTCAATTCTCTTCTAAGAGTGGAACACAGCCAAGCCAGAGACTATTGACTGGCACGAGACCATCTTGGTCAGTCTGTCTTTGTGAGGAGATGGGCTGGGAGAGGGAGAAAGATTTCTTTTTACTAGTTTTACTTTCGCCACTGTCAGAGTAGTAACAGCAGCAATAATAAATAATAACACACCTGAGATGTTACATTTCTCCTCACAAAATCTTAATTGCTGTTGACAGAAACAAAAGCTCAAAGAGACAACATTTGCACATGATTATGTTCCTTGCTTTTCATTATAACAAGTTTAAAGGCCATACCCCAAACTTGGAATAAGAAGCTAGTACTCCTGACTCTCATTCAATCAGGATCCCACGATCTAAAACATCTCCTGAAAACAAATATGTAGACAGTATTCTAGTAAGATTTCGAACAACAACAAAAGAAAAAGCTCATTGAGTTGCAAATTCCCGCCAAGTGTGTTAAAAAAAAAAAAAAAGAACACAAACAAACAAACAAAAAAAACCAAATCAAATGAACCTCAGCATAACAATTCACTGACCCATAAAGCAAGTTATCTTTTCAGGTACAGACAGAAATGATTTCCCTAGTCTGCATATCATCTCAGTGCCTCTGCTAATGCCACAACCTTCCCAGAATCACAGCATATTCTGAGTTGGAAGGGACCCACAAGGATCAAGTCCAACTCTAAAGTGAATGGCCTATATGGGGACTGAACCCACAATAAGTGGCTACTGAAGTAAAACTGACCCAGACATCGCTTAGTTAATAGTATTCAAACTGCGAGGAGAGAAGTGAAGGCCCTAAGAACCTACAAACCCCAGAGCAAAGGCAGGCGGTCGCAGGGGTGCCAGAGAGTGCAAAAGTGTGTGGCAAAGCAGCAGGGGAGGACACGAGGAGTTGGTCAGCTCTCCGCCCTGCAGAGGCACCTAGCAGCAGCTGGGGAAGCAGAAAACACTGCAGGAAGCAAAGTGTCCTCAGACATGGGAAATATTCTCTTTTCCTGCCCAGGAGCAAACTACAGCTGCAAAGGGCCCCTGCATGTGCACAGGACCTGTCTTATAAAAGGTTTTATGAAAGCATGAACGGGGATGGGTACGGGTGTGTAACACGCTCAAGGGTCCCAGTAAGAAATTACTGACAGTCCCCTGCAACATCTGGCTGGTTATGATAAAAACAAACAAACCATACAGAGAAGAAAATTAAATGACAAGCAACAGACAAGGATCTGCACCATGTAGTTATGATTCAGCGTGAACATCCCTGACATCCTACGACTAATGTTCACTATTTAAAGATTGTATTCTGCTTGCATTACAAGAAATCCAGGTTGCTCTTCTGACCCGAGGCAGCTACAGTTACACAAAGTCCCTGTCCCATTTCACTGATTCTAAAACAGAATATACACCAGAATTTCAAAAACAACTACCACTATACTTCTTGATTAAGATAAATTTCTCTCTCCCAATTCTGCTAGTAATATTGGCAAGTCTTCTAGAGTACAGAGAAGCTTTAAGGTTGTTACATGCAGCAAATTCAGTTTATCAGTAAAACACTATTCAATCCCAAACAGAATTGGCTTTGAAAATTAAAGTCAGCAAGCATGGCTCTGCACCAGTTTCCTGCTTTCTACATCTTCATCTGCTATCAGCAAAATCTATCTATCTCAGATGCTGTCTCATGTACAAACACAGTTTTCACTGCAGAGCATGGATTTCAAGTTGAAGTTTTCAAGCTAGGAAGACATGGAAAAACAACTTTATACCATATAAATGAACAACACTGCAATCACACCTGATACCTTCTCTTTGTCAGCTGCATAACTGAGAATTAAAACAGACACTAGAAACAGTACATTATTCTCCATTTGTACTTCTACCTCTCTGCCTGAAAAATTAAAAGAAAACAGAAAAAGATGACAACCAGATACACTTTGATACATTTCTTACTACACATTCAGCACCATTTTCTCTAACAAAAGTCGGTATCTTCAAATGTTGACAGAGGTAAGTTAGATCTTAAAGAGAGACCAAGGATTTTTCTCATACTTAGACAAACCTCTTCTACAAAATCTTCCCAGTGGCCATAGCCGCAAACTACCACACAAGGAAAAAAGAAACAGAAAATAAATTTCAAATACCTTTTCTGTTGCACCTTGCCTATTGAATTTCAGAGCATAAGAAGGGTATGAATCTGCCCTTTTTGTCACTATATGTAAAAATATACAAAAAATTCAGAGCAGTTGTTTTGCAGATTCAAGAACAGGAAGCACCTCTGCTACAACTTTGTAGAGAAAGTCCCTTGAAAAAAAATAACTGCGTATGTACTCCACGTATATCATCGCTACCTCCCCTTTCCTCTTTCTGTCTCACATCTCTTTTCAGACAACTCCTCTTCAATGGTCTCCTAATTTGCATCTATTCCAAGAAATTTAAAACCCCTTTTGCTACAGGCAACTCCAAAAGTCTTTTCCACATTCACAACCTATTTCACATTCCCTTGAAAAATATGGGGGATTTATTTCATATAAAACACTTCATATGAATGTCTTTTCATAAACATTCCAATATATCACATTTCCCTAATTTTTCCATTTCTGATTTCTACTTCTTTTCTTCCAAAGTCCACTTCCAGAATCTGTGCATAAATGTTAACAGAAACCGTTCAGTACTTTTACAGTGTTAATTCCATGATTTCACTTCAGACCAAACATTCAATTTTTGCAAACCATAACAGTTTATTTGAAACATCATCAGGAGTTTATTCAAAAGGAAATAAAATCACAGGAAGGAATTTCTTCATACGAAATTATTCCCACCTCTTGTAGGTAGAATGCTAAGTACCTCAAGAATTTCATTTGTAGTTTTTAACCTTTGAATAACTTTCTCAACTACTCTTAGAACCAATTTTGATAAGAAATAGGAATTTGAAGTTGCATTCAAGTCCACTACTCATCTGTGGCACCTTTTTGCCTGCTTCTCAATTACTTTGTTGACACACACTGACAATGGGGTACGAACTGGCTGCTGGTGAGCTCAACACTGCATGGACTTGTTAAAAAATTTTCCATAATCAAGAGAAAGTTTCCAATTACTTATAATCTTACTGGGCAGAGACATTATGCTCAACAAGGTTTCTAATGGGACTCCATATAGGAGATTTACACAAGAAAAACAAGATAAATAAAGGTTTTCACTTGAGAGATTAATAAACTAAAGAGATTAATAAACTAAATCTAAGTAAGTGTGTATCTTCTACTCCATCTTACCTAGTTTAGAGAGAAAATGCTCAGCTACGAAAAAATCTTTGACTTTAAATTCTTCCTCATTCTCAGCTTGAACACAATGTGGTTTTTAGTTCTCTAGAACACAGCCCTGGATGCTGATTAAAAAAAGAAATAAAAACAACAAACAGAGAAGAGGGCAGGAAGGAAAGAGCAGGGAGTGGTATTTCATGAGAAGACAAAATCTAAACCATTTACTGTTGTTTTAGAACTTTCTATTGAGAAAAAGCTATTTATATTTCAATTATGTGACAGGATGCCACAGTTTGAAGTCATTTTGGAAAAAAGAGGCCTTAAAATTAGGTACTAATGGGGACAATTTGCAAATCTTTAGATTATTATATTCCCATAACAGACATTCATAGGCTCTATTTGTTTAGAACACTAAATCCAACACCTCCTAAAATCAGCAGCAGATTTAAAATATCAGCCAGGAGAAAGCTCAGAGGAAGTCTGCATTTGTCCCACAGTTCAGTTCACCAGAGTTCAAGCAGAAAAATATTACCAATACACAATGAATACTGAAACAGTCTCTTTCCCCTACCCTGAAGCGTGGATTTTCAGAGATTAGAATGAAACAGATCATTCATTGTCCTCCTCCACGTCCTTTCATCTCATTGAGGCCCTGGCTTGCTCCTTATTTTTGCTCCCTGACAGACACGGAGCTGTTCTTCCTTCTTGTCAATGACAGGAGCAAGGATCAGGGTGTATGTTCATCCCCAAGAAACACCTGAGGCTCCCGTGTCCACCCCCACACCCCCTGCTATGGGCTGGCTAAACTCACAACCAAACCACTTCCCCCAATTACCTCGACATATGCAGCACTATTGAAGCAAAATGAAATTACTTCATTATGTCCATATGTCTAAACACACAACAGGCCTACACCATTAAAAGAAGTTAAAAAAAAAAAAAAAACACTTCTACCCTTAGAAAAAGGAAAATACCAAAAATACCAGAGATCCTCTGAAGCTGTACTAAAATATTAACATAAAATCTATTTATGTAGTTTATTGTAATTTTTTGGTCTCTTTTCCATAGTGGAAAGCCAAGTTTATGGAGATCTATATAAATTAAAAGCCTAGGTCTGCAATGACAGATCAAGGAGGCACAGAGGTACTAACAGCTGGCTTCATATGTGCAGATGTATGTATGCACACACAGATGCCCAGTAAAAAAAAGAATTTGTTTCTAAACTTCTGAATGGCTATCCTAAAATAAGGATTACTGCAAGTGATTTGATATATTATGTGAATACAAATTAATGGGGATTTTTTATAGTTTTTATAGGCAACTGTGGGGAAAAATTTAATTATTCTCAACTAGTTTAGCCAGGAATAAATATACACAAAAAAAGCTCCTATAGAACCTAAGAAAGCATTCTGGAAAAGCAGAATCAGTTACAGAGAACAGAAAGTATTTCAAATGCAATGACCTACAAGTTGTTCTAGAATAACCACTTTGTTCTCAGACCATGCAGTCAAATATTATTACCAAACAGCAGAGAAATGTAAGGGTAGTTTTCTTATACTTTCAGCTTGTATTTGCAAAGAAAGTAATCTTTTCTTTGTAACATTGCCTCAATAGAACACTGCACTATATATAAGCAATATACTGTATATGTATATACACATACAGCAATATACTGCACTGTATGTGTATATACAATACATGTGTATATGCAATATATTGTGGTTTTGGATATGAGAGACATTATGATATAAAGGCTGATATTTAGTCTGAACAGCACAGTACATAAAGCTTATACACACAACATAAGAACAGTTCCACTTTGTACTCACTCTTACAAAGTTGTCAGGGAACAAACCTCTTCTGCCTTTGAGCTGTCCTTCCCACCAGCCTCCATCATCTTTCTTGATATTGGTGATTATGTCACCTACAGTGATCGTCAGCTCATCATCGTGTTGAGCTTTGTAGTCAAACTCCACTATCGCCTCCACTAGAAGAGAAATATACATATGCACAATTATTCACTACATTTAAGTTTTCCTGCCTTCCAAAGGCATCAGAAAACACCAATGCAATCGTATCTTCTCAGTGAAAGCAATACATGCAGCTTAACCAGGAGAGTACATCGAAGAGGCAACATTCTGTAGGTAACTGCTACAAGAGAGGCCGAAGGGAAACAACACACAAGCAAGCCCATCACGATTAAGGCAACAAATGCCATGCACTTGTCTTTATTTTTTAAAGGAAATCAATTTGTGATGCTTCAGCAATATGTATTCTGGCAGCATTACAAAGTTTATTTTTATTTCTTGGACAAAGTTTTACCTTTTGTTCACAGGACTTTCAAAGCATTTTATTTCATATGGAAATAAACACAGAAAGGTTCTCAAATTCATAAGCATCCCAAGCCACTGCAACTACCTTGCTAAATACATCACTATCAACCTAAAGAGTTGTTAACAAGATCTTTTCGCATCATGATGAGTTTCACTGTTGTTCATATAGAAATGCAAAGCTTTGCTGCATGAACATGCCGTCACAGGGTTTCATCAAAGGGAGATTTACTTTCACTTGTGATTATATATCAGAGAATTAAGACGAAATACTTCTACTGCTCTGAATGTCTGTTACCAGAGTAGCATTATAAGCTTGGTACCATTAGATGGTATCTCTGTCTTTTCCTGAGAGGTCTCCCCACCCCTTGAAACCATACACACAAGAAAGTCTCTGTAGAAAACTAAGGAAGTCATAAATACAGAAAAATTCCTTCAGAGATTCAAAAATAATGCACCTCGGTATTCAATATGGAAGCCATAGTTATACTTAGTGGCTCATCAAATATCTACTGGCCAGACTGGCGAGGTCTGGGACATCTGCTTTCTGCACAAATGACTGTGCCATGTAAACCCTGCAAGTTCTAGCAAACAGGCAATACCAGCTCACAAAGCAAAGCCAACCATTACACCACAGGCAGCAAAAAGGTTCAGCCTGAATAACAAACCCTGCATACTAAACTGAATTAAGTTGACAGGAAAGCAGAGTTACTTCTTTCCACCCCCAAAATGTCACACAGTCACAATGCTGAATACCTCTGTCCCTCCTCCAGAGCCTGCAAGTCATAGATAAAGCAGTGTGCTGATTTTTGGATACATACCAGTCACAAGTTTATGGCTTATAATATTCCTCTATTACTTCTTCTGTGAAGTCAGAAACCATTATAAAACCAGTTTACAAGAGGCCTACTGAACTACATAATGAACAGCAAAAAAGAAAGAGTGGCACCACACATTATAAGCTGACATGCAAACAAAACATGAAAAATTTATCACTGAAACTTAACTGAAAATCAGAGTCATTCAGGCTGAGAGGGACTTCATGTCTCTAGTTTAGCTTTCTGTTCAAAGCAGGACCAGCTCTGAGGTCAAATCAGGTTACTCTGGGCTTTGTCCACATGGGTCTTGAAAACCTCCAACCTCCTCCTACAGAGGCAAGCCGGGCATACAGGAGAATCTGCTCCACTGCTTGACTGGAAAATGTTTTCTCTCTACACTCTACTGGAGCCTTTCTTGTACCAGTTTTCACTCACTGGTCTTGCTGCCCCACCATGCACTGCTGTGCAGTAACTCCATCTTCTTGATAACTTATTGTAAGCTTTGTAAAGCTGCTGTTAGGACCTTCCAATTCTCTTCTCCAAACTAGACAATCCAAGTTGATCGAGATTCAGGTCCTTTCACTCTTTAACACATGAACTGTTCCACCAATTTGGTAGCAATCACAGACATAAGGAGAGTGCACTCCACTGCTTTCTCCAGTAATTGATAAAGATGTCAGACAAAACAAGTTCCAGGACAGCCTCCAGTGGTACTTCATATATTATCAGCTTGCATGTGCAGTACAAACCACTAACCACTACCTAAATCACACAACTTTTGAGGCTGGAAGGCATTTCTGTAGACCAATCCCCTTACTCAAAGCAGTAACAGCTAAAGCACAGATTGCTCAGGGCCTTACGCTGCCAAGTTTTGACTATGTCAAAGTACGGAAATTCCAGTGTTTGATCACCCTTAAGATTAAGAATGCTTTCAGACACATCAATAACATCGACGTGAGCCTTCTCTTCTCCAGACTGAACACTCCCATCTCTTTCAGACTCTCCCCAGATATCACAGGCTCCAATCCCCCAATCAGCTTCATGGCCCTTCACAGGACTCACTCCACTCTCTCCATCTCTCTCTTCTACAGGAGAACCCAGAACTGGACACACAACTCCACAGGTGCCTCCCCAGAAAGGAGAAGGGGAGAAGGATCACATCGCTGCCCCCGCTCACAGCACTCTGCCTAAAGCAGCCCCACCAGCCAGGAGCTGCCCTGCCACGAGCACACGCTGCTGCCTCACGCTCTGCTTCATGGCCACCACCATCCCTGGGCCCTTCTCCACAAAGACACATCCAGACACCCAGGCACAGCCTGTGCTCGTGCCTGGCATTATTCCTCTCCAGCTGCAGGGCTTGGCATTTCCCTCTGCTCATGAGCATCCTGTCAGCCCATTTCTCCAGCCTCCTGAGGCCTCTACGAATGGCAGCAGGACCCTTTGGGCAGTCAAACACTTCCCACTTTTGCAGCATCTGCCAACCTGCTTAGAGTCCTCTCTGCTCTGTCGTCCTGGTCACTACTGCACACACGGAGCAGCACCAGCCCCATTACCCACCCCTGTGGCACCCCTGCCAGTGACCAGCCTGCAGCTGGACCTCGTGCTGCTCATCACAGCCCTTAGAGTCCCGCATTTCAGCCAGTTTTTTCCACTCTCTTGGGCTGCACCCCATCAGTTTGTCAAGTTATGAGAGACAGTGACAGAAGTTTTGCTGAAGTCAACATAAACAACATCCACTCCACAAGTCTGTGATCTCCTAGTAGAAAAGTAACAAAACGTTCAGACGTGACTTCCCTTTCATAAATCCATGCTGGCTACTCCCACCCAGTTTCTTGTCCTTCCTATGTTTGGAAATGGCCTCCAGGCTTATTTGTTCCACCATCTTTCAATGGTTCACATGGGGCTGACCAGTGTGTAGCTCTCAGCAAAAAAAAAGTGGCTTCTTGCTCTTCCTGAAGACAGGAGGTACATTCTTCTTGTCTTAATGAACCCCTCCTAATCACAGTGACTTTTTGAAGACTATAAAGAGGGACTTCGCAATTTCAGTTAGCTCCCTCAGGATGTACCACAGCAGGGCCATGGCTTTGCAACCAGTTTGTTTAAATATTCTCTAAGCTGATTCTCTTCCACTGAGGGAAACTTTACCTTGCTCTAGACTTTTCTGCTGGTTTCAGAGCCCTGAACAGGCCAAAGTCTGTCCTCTTCAAGTCCAGGGTTGCAACCCTGCTTTCTGCCTATCCCCCACTCCTCTCTGGGTCCCAAACTTTATCATCTCACAGTCAGCACAGCCAAGGCTGCCCTCAGCCTTCAGATCCCCAAACAGTTCTTTGTTTGCAGGTATGAGATCCAGTAGACAACACACTCCAGAAACCTCCTGGATTGCTCACACCCAACCCAGCACACAAACAAACTACACTATCCCTCCAGTAGATATCAGGGTGATTACATATGACCTATCCTATCTTCACAATCCCAATGAAATCATAATTCTGCAACAGCATGCAGACATATTATTCCTCTTCTTTGCACCCCATGCTGCATGCATGAGAACACAAATATTTCAGAGGGGTACCCAGCCACGCTGACTTCCCAGAAAGAGTTGCAGTTTTCCCTGTAATTCTGAAAAGCATTTCCTTGTTTATATGGATATGCTTGGGAATGGCCCCCCTTCAGTCCTGATTTTTTCGATTACAAGGTCCCCACTGTTTGTATCACATTGTGTTTGCCAACGTGGTCCACCTCATAAGTGCTCATAAGATAGTTAGCAAAGACGCTTTTGCCCTAGTTACGTGAATCCCGTCTTTTCTAAGAAATCCTCAAAAAGACTCTCATGATCATAAAACTGGAATTCTGTTGCTGACACCAATATTCAACCAGCTTACCCACAGGATCTGTGCACTCATCCTAATGCCCTTTGTCCTCACCCAAAGGATCATGGAGAATCCACCCAGGCTCCCACACCTTTGGTCATCACCCCAGAGCCATACAGCCCCAGCTGATAATTTCAGATCACTTCAGGCAGTATCATTGAAATCTACATGGGAGAGCAGCAGGGAGTGGTAGTCTGAAGCCAGACAAGCTTTGGCAGTCTTGCCACAGTGCTCCAGATCCAAGCTCCTGGCAGGCAACAAGCCTCTCTAGATGACAAGTCAGGTCAGGTCAGGTCAGCAGATGGGAGTCTCCAACACTCCAAGCAGGGTATTTCCCTACTGTTACCACTTCCCACTTTCTCTGGGTGCTTCTGCATGGCTCAGATTTACCAGCTTGGGTGCTTCACTGGACTGAGCACCCAGACCCCATCACCTACAAAAGCACTGAATCTATTCTCTAATTACAGATCTTGAGGTGAAGCAGGAGCCTTCCTCCTAGTGCCAGAAGCTACAAACTTTAGGATTTCAGACTTGCGGGAGTCTCTAAACCCACCCCAAGAGGCACAGACTTCATCTGGCCTTCATTCAGGAAAGTTGGGGGTTTGGGCTCTTGAAACCTCAGGGACTTGAAGATCCAGAAAGCCCAAACCTATGAGTTCAGCAAACGAACCAATTTTTACACATATTTCTAATATGTGAACTAGAGTCCCTAAATTAGCATCAATATTTATATTTATATATATATATATATATATACACATACATACACTTTACCCCAGAGTAACCAGTGCATTTGATTCAGAATGTACTTACACAATAGCTCTACAAAAACTACTGAATTCAAGCAGTGGCACCAAGGTACACACATCAATGAAAATTTTTATCTCCACAGGACACAACAGCACCATGGCTGAGAAAAGGCAAAATTCAGACTATTTAGCAGGGTATTTCCAGTTTAGTTGAACCCCAGGAAAGATCTTTTGAAAGCAAGGTCCTGTATCTTCATTTTTAAGCAGCCTAGGAGGATGTACTTGCTTACAGGACTCAAAGGTTTTTGCATGTGCAAAGTCATTTCTCCTCCCTACTTAGGAAGTTTTAAAATCCTATTCTGATTTTGCTATGAGTGCAATTACATACTGCTCTGCTCTGCCTGAGCAACTAGGAGGTGGGTGGAGAGCTGTAAGGGGGAGATGGCAATGGAGCAGGGATTGGGGCTGGCTCCAACTACTGATCCTTCAAACACTCCTCAACATGCAGACTGCAACAAGAGACATAACGCAAGAAGACAAACAACTCTCCCACTCCCTAAGTCCCGTATTTTTAAAGAGTTCTAGAATCTGTTGCTGTGCTTGAAGTTTTCTGCAAAAATGACATGATTATTGACAGTTTTCTTATTCATTATGTTTTCTCTCTTAAGCTGAGGCACCAAAAGGTGGGATGGGGCTGTTGACCTGACTCTACAGTGGCTTGGGTAGGCTGGAGGCACTGGAGTTAAGTCCCTGAGGTTTGTCTGGCTTGCACTAATTCACACACTGACAGCTGCAGCTGCTCAATCACTTTTGTTTTACAGGAGGTTTGTTTAAACAAACAAAAAACTCCAACCCTTGACTGTTCAGGCTTTTCTCTGTCTATAAAAGTTTCCACTTATTAAAAAACACATATAAATATTTTTAAAAGCTGCCTCCTCTCAGAGAATTCGATTACTGTAACGTAAGTGTGTCTAAGCTGTCAGAGACATATGAGTCACCAAAATAGGACCACACAATCAAGATGTTTATAAACTCTTCAAAGGAAACCAAGAGCACAGTTTGGAAAGAGGTATAAGAGTACACCTAACAAATGTGCAGAACTGTGACAAACTGATGGGAAGGTACTTTTGAGATCACTCAAAATTCTCATTTATCACAGTACTGAAGTTTGGAGAGCATATGACAATCAAAAATGCTTTACAATTTATAGGTTCGTGCAGTTGCAATGTTTCAATCAAACTCATTTTTCTAAAGTATGCTAAACCACAGCACCTTCTCAAATTGTGTTTTCGAAAATTCATTCTGCCAATCAAACTTAATCTTTTTTTTTTCTTTTGAGGTGGCATTTTGTCTTCATGGAAGCTGGATTGATATTAGAGACAACCCTGATACAAGGCTGTTAAGAAAAACGCAGATCAGAATTGTGCTTCACATCTGTAAGTACAACACACCTGATTCCTGACGTGCTGGGCTAGATTTCTCCTCAGGAACTGGACTAAAACCATGTCCCAGTTTGCACAATGATTCATGAAGTGAGAAAACACTCCATGAACGGTGAGTTCAAACTAATTTTCTTTGTTAGCCAACAAAGGTTGATCTTAGGCCCATCTCTGCCAAGGTAAACAGATTGTTATATTAACAGCCAGAACTCAAATCCCTTTTAAGCCAAGAGAAAAATAAAATGGCAAAAGTGGGACAGACAGATCTGGTTTCTCTTTTCTGAGAAATTTTCTTCAAAACATTGTACTTAGGATGCCTGAAAGTCAAACTTGCCCCAGCTTGCAAACTCTAGCTACTAGACTTTTTCTGTTAGAAGGTGGCATTTTGTACATTAGCAATGAAATCCAATATCAAAAGCTATTCAAGTTATTTTGATCTACAAGGGGAACATTCATTCTCATGGCAACAAAATCAGCTATTCCCAGTCTTATATTACCATCAATCCAAATCGTAACATAAAAACTCATGATATAGAATCAAAGCTAGTTATTAACAGCCCTGCTGGAGACTGGCACAGTACAACTCATTACTGCAATGTCAGGGACAAAGACTTTTTTAATTTAATGCTTAGTGGTTTGGATTTAAAATACAAAATTTGAATTGCTAATGCTATGAACCAGGCATTGAAATGTAACCTGACAGCTGTATTTTTAAAAAGCACATCTAGAAAAAAACCTGTTGATTGAAAGCTTGACTAGTCCTACTCCAAATTAGTCTTGCACATACAGGTGAAATTATTTTTTTGATAATTACAAATATTTTTCTTATTGTTTAGTTTGTTTCCTTGCCACATTTTAAATTACAAGTAAACTCTAATCTCTTAAACTGAGACAGAATTTCTTTAATAATGCTACCAATACTTGAAGACAGAAGTGTCTCTGTTTATTCTATTTTCAGTTATTGTACAGTGCCTTTCCAAGCAAGAAATAATAAAGAAAAGAAACAGAGATTTGCTACTGTGCAACAGAAACTATGTTGTTAAATCAGTTTCTTATGAGACATCTGAAGTGTGTAGGCACAATGGAAATGTTATTAACCTCTTTGGCACTATTCCATCCAAGTAACAGCATCCATATGGCAACACCACCTTCTGCAGCAGTCTGCTTTCACACCCAAATGCAGCCATTAAAGTGAGTGAATACAGTTAGACATGGCACTCAAGGAGTTAAGCGCTTCTCTCCTGTAAGTTTTATGTTTTCCCTTTTGTAAGTGACTCAGCTTCATGTGAACAATAAACATGCTTATTGCATTGGCTTACCCAAAAAAAACAGAACGGAAACCAGACAGACTACCTGAAAATATTCTACATTCAAGCTTTCAATTAAAGTTCAAACTACATTTCCTCAGAAGAGAGTGCATCACTTTTTTGTATAAAGATAACATTTTATAATGGCTTAAAAATCTGACCATTGAACTCCATCTGCCTCAGCACTTCACAGACAAGGTCTTCTTCAAATGTGCTGTACTATCTAAGACATCTGGGGACAAACTGGTGAGCCTAGTACACTTTCACAGCTTATGGGCATACTTAAAAAAACCCACATTATTTTTGCTATGTGACAGGTTGCAATAAAACTCTTAGTAAAATATTAGGAATGACCAGGAGAAAAAAAATCAATACCTTTTATTAGATCAAACAGCAAAGCATGACTGACTTACCATCTGAATGCAAATTTAAAAAACAACCAAAAAAAAAAAACCCAAAAAAAACCAACAACAAAATAACCCACAAACAAACAAACAAACAAAACCCACCAAATTACATTATATTCAATAATGCTGGTTTCCTAAACTAGACCCGGAGGGACAGAAGGTCTGAAAATAAAATACAAGGCCACTGTTTCCTTCACTCTAAGAACACTGAGCAGCTGGCAGGCCAACCACATGAGGGATGCTGTGGTACAAATACAACTGAGAGAAAAGAAGGAAGACTGATTCATACAAATTCTGATGGGACCCTTCTACCAGAGAACAAAATAATCGCTAGTTCATAAAGACTCAACTCTCTCAGTGTCATTACACTTTATAATATGAGATGAAGGAATGAGTCACTGAATAGCCCTTGGAGTCATCATTCTACCAAAATGGAAATGCCTCTTAAAAAAATTGATTAAATAACAATATACCAGTAACTTTACAGATTAAATGTAAATTGCAACTGAGATATTTAAGAAAGCTTGAGCTGTTAGTTTTGTAGCATGTCCGTGGCACAAAAAGAACCTTAAACATTTTGTATCTACTTGACTGCAAGCAAGATCCGTAATTTCCTTGAAAAATTAATTCCAAATTTTGCTCAATTTTTAACATTTTTCTTTTGCAATACTATCAGGAATAATACTCCCTGCTAAAAGTATTTGCAAGGATTTCACTTCATGAATAAGAAAAGCTGGAGGGGAAGGAAAAAACAATATCAAAAGGAAAAGCAGTACTATTTCATCTTCAAGATGTTAAATCCATGCTACATGATAAACAGCAACTCCTCCACGGAGACAACAGCCTTCAGTTTACATTATATTTTCCTATTTCCCCTTTGCAAACAATGGGGGGGAGCTAAAGGTCATAGTCCCAGAATAGCACCTTCACTGCATCGCTCCCTTAAAGAGCAGAGCAGCCACAGAAGGGGCCACCAAAGTCACTGCCCAGGGTCCTTGTCTTGTTACAGTGCCAGTCCCCTCCCACAGGGCACATCCTCCTCACCCAGCCTGCATCCTGGGGACATCCCAGGCAGCCACAGAGCACTCAGGACAGATGGGAAGCATTGGAGGGGAAGCCCCGTGGTGTGCAATTCACATGCACAGACACATGCAGGCACAGAAACAGAGGAGCTGTGCAGAGGACCCCAACCAAATCCTAATCTGGAGGACAGTGAACACTTGGCCTGGGGCTGTCCTGCTGTGACTCTTCTCTGGGCAGCAGCAGAGCTGAAGCCACTCCAGCTGACAAAACGCCTGACCTGTCCTCCAAGAAAAGTGGAGAACTAGTTTTCTGTTTTTCAAAGAGGTATGCTTGGTTCCAGTTTTTAAAACACATTAACACACAGATACTTGAGTGGAAATCACTCAGTAGGACAAGAAATACTTTATATTCCAGCTAAGACATTTGGTATGACCACAATCCATTGAAAAAATCTTACATTTACAGTCAGGTAAAGAACAACAGTAAGTCGGTGTGGTTGTATTTGTGTATTTACGTGGGGCATTTCCATATAAAATACACATCTCATAGCAAGTCTGTGGTAAACAACTTCAAGTAGGTATTTCTAATAAACATTGTGGATTCAAGTTTTTCTTAAGCCTATCATAGTAGTTGCCTCTTAGTGAATTTATCATGTCACACCAAATCTCTGATATAAGCTTTTTATGCAATACGTCAAAGCACATCTGAACCCCAGAAACGTTCATGCCCATGTAACTATGGAGTAAGCAAGGAAAGAAGATCATTGTGGTAGTTCTAGGTGGCAGCATTACATCTGTATTCCCCTTTAATACCACTTTGGATCCAACAATATATGTTAGGTTTTATTGGGATGAGTCTCCTTAACCCTTTAGCTAAGATTGCACAGATAATCTTTGGCGTTCATGTGGCAGTCAGTCAGAGGAAGCACTTCTATTCCAGGAATTAATTGATCTTTTCCTGTAGGCAAAATGGTCCTTCTGCCTTGGACAACAAACTACTCAAATCACATTGTTGCTACTGAAAGAGACTAATTTTACTGTAATCCATGGGTTTTATCAAGCAGAGTGCCTCTCATCTGCAGCAGATGCTCCCAGCATACAGCACACTCAAACAAACCTACTTTAAATTCACATTGTCAAGTTTGCAGACAACGTGCATTGTGTTAACCTGTAACTGAAGAAATATAGTGCTTCTCAGAGGCAAAATTGTCTTGAGAGCTGTTCACCTTTGGAATTGTTCTTCTCAGAAACTAAAGCACACAAGGACCCATTCAGAAGAAATGGAAGACATTAGATTCAGAGGAAAACTTAACATCATCATCTAAACATGAGTTCCTGTCTCCTCCAATATCCATAAAAACAATTCAAAGTTCTGAAGAGTGTAAGCTATTATACCCATTGCTGAGAAAAACAAAAAAGGAGAATACTGTAACTTAAGGTAAGCAAAGACAAGTAAGTCCCATTTGACAAACTATATATTCATACGAACTTGTTAGTAATGCTTCTCTACTTTTGCAGCTTCTAAATCTCATTCTCAGACAACCAAGAGGATACAGGAAGGATATGAGTTACTTCTTCAAAAAAAAAACAAGACAGATTACAGCTAAATACACCCAGAACTATTTATAAAACTACCATTTGGCTAAATTCATGAGAACTGCTACCAAATTAATGTATCACCATAAAAAGCAAGCAGGATAGAAAAGCTGATGCTATGAAAATAAGTGCTGTGTTAAATTACTCAGAAGTACTAGCCCAGTATTCTAGTCCCAAAGTTGCCTTGATAATATTTATAGATGCCAATGGATAGGACTGAGGTGGAAAGAAAAATGAATAAAAAATTGAAAAGATAAGGAACAACTACCTTTTCAGTGACATGATGGAGCATCACCCATCATGTCACCTCAGGAAGATGAGCAGAGGTTGTGGTCAACAACTGGTTCAAAGTCTTCATATTGTGTAATGCAAAGCATTTGTTAAATCTCTGAGCTTCTAAACCAGCAGCATTCACCTCACCTCATTAAAATCAGACTAGAAGCATGAATGTAATTATGAATCTGATCTCAGAGGAGCTTGGAGGATTTCACTAGATGCCTAAGCTGTTACTATCACCACACGTCTTTGCCAAAAGTAGCAACCCTTTTGCACAGGAGGAGGATGGGAGAATACAACATACTCCTCTGCATCTTAGCCACATTTGCTTGAAGTGCTTATAGAAATGGTGCTACATTAAGTAACCAGACTGAAAAGTGGTGCACAGATACATCCTGTTGCGGTATTCTTGCTTTTGGAAGTGGCAATTTCTGCAAGAAGAGACTGCTGGCAGCAGTAGCCTGATAGAGCCCAAATCCTCAGACTATGCTACAGCCCTTCGCTGTGTGATGCCAGCTGCAGACAAACACAGTGTCTTACAGCAATTTCAAAGTTATGTTGTTTTCCCTCAGTTTAATGGAATTCTATCATTTTTAAGACAGCAGTGCAAAATATTTACCCCAGCAGCAACTTTTCTGATTCCACCTGTCAAATGCTAGGACTAAAACCAGTGTTGTGCTTTATCTGATGCATTATAAACTGTCACAGAGACGTGCATTGTACAACAGCAAGAAGCTGGGCTGGATGGAGAAAATAAATAATCAGCTTTTTTCTTTTTAACCTCTTGCATAAATCCAAGCATTTCAAGCTACAAAACTTCATGTTCAGAGGAAGGTCAGACCCAGTATGGAACTCCTCAGCAGTTTCATCGTTTGTAAGTTAAATTAAAGGACACAACTATTGTGCTTTCGCATACAACAACCTGTTGGGCATTACAGGAGCTCTAACTGCTGTGTGTGTGTGCTGGGGCTCACAGCCCTGAGTGCAAGAGCTCAGATGATGGCTAATTTACATTTCACCACTATGGTCCAATACAATATTCACAGGTCAGCATCAAGCCATCTCCACTAAACCTCTACACCACACTAAAAGAAAAGCCAACAACCACCTAAGGGGTTAAAAACACCAAACTTCCTCAATTATGGGAGCAACAATGGAAGGTGGGGTAGGAATGTTTGGAGAAAGGACACATGATTAAAAAACACCTTTACTACCTATCAATATAATTTTTTTTCTTGATTAATAATGAAATCTCATAAAAGTGCTGCTCATGACCCTTAGCAACCCAAGTTCCAGACAATCGTTGGGCAAATAAACTTCATCATCATGTCAGATAACATGTGTCAAGTTCTGTGCATTAGAAAACTTTCAAATTTCAATTTTAGATTTCAGGATGCAGTTCTGGAGTAATAAGTTTTGATGGTATCTTTAATGCCTCCGTTTTCTCAGCTTAAATAATTTTCTGCAGGTAATTTTTTCTGAATGTCACAATAAATGGAATTCACAAACTAACACAATTTTTGTTCTCTTACGAACAAAAATGTTTCTACATCCAGAGGCATTATCTGCTCTGTTTTACTTTAATGGTGCTTTTCAAAATCCATGTGTAAATTGTAGGCCTGGGCAAGGAAGCACTTCCATTAACACTTTTTAGGTTTATTTTCTCTTTGAGAAATTCTCTTAATTTTGAAAACAGTAAAGCCTTTCAGAAAGCAGAGATTATGCTGCAAGTAGAAGATACAGCTCTTTGAACAGGTATCTCCGGTAGCAGGTTAAAGGTCTCAAGAAGTCTCTTCCACCTGAAAAAACACTCTCCTACTTCCAAAGGATCTTCTTTAACTCTTAGGATGGGAACAAACCTCCAAAAGGGAGACACTACACAGAGCTCCTCCTTAGAAGAAAATCCTGAAAGCAAAACCTGATGCAAGCCAAAGAAGTACATCTGAAAGCTTCTCCCTGACTTTCACTGTGAGCCAGAACAGCTTGTGGCCTGGTGACAGCGCTGTTTCAATAGGAATCGGAGCCACTCTGTGCTGGCTGAATGGGAATGCTCAGCCGAGCTGCGCAAGTGAAAGCACAAACAACAGCCAGCAGTCAGACAGAAGAATCCATTGCTGTCCTGAGGATGTGGGAAAGGGGGAGAAAGCAGCAGGATGAAGCTTTGTGGAACCCAAGCAAACAAACAGAAGCAATAAACCCTATTGTTTTGAAGGCAACTATTCTTCTGACAGCCTCCTCCTCTCATCCACCCCCAGTAACCAACACTGGTACTGTCTGAAACAAAACTAAGTGTGTGGCGAAGGAAGTGACAATGAGGCAGATTCTCCTCAAGAGGAGCAGAATTTCCTCAGATGCTGGCACAGAATCTTTCTACGGCACCCAGAAGGCAACAGGCAGGTTAAACCATGCAACCAAGAGAACTAGAGAGGACAGAAATAAGGTGGTGGCTGAACGTTATCTGCCTTGAGCACTTCTTCCAAGGCTAAGAAGAAATCTCTACTTTTCCTTCCAAGGAAAAGGTTCCTGGACTCCATCCCCTTAAAGAATCTTCTAAAGACCTTCCCTGGGTTCGAGCGGTACAAGCTCTTAGAGTTAAGGAAATCAGAACCCAAGACTAATCATGGATTTCAGAGGGGCTGAAGAGGCAAAGAGCATTTCTTACATTTAATTTCTCTGCCCACAAGGCTCCATTTACATCAGCTCCTTGGTTCTGGTTTGAGAGACACTGACAGACTTGAACAGACAGGAACTGAAATTCTTCTTAAAATAGCAACATCCTGCTTTTAAGTTCTCCAAATTAAAAAAACATTGGAACTTCAGCATTTGGCTTTGCCAACTTCCACAACCTGCTTTACTCTACATACCAGAGGCACAATTCTTCCATCAGAAAATATCACAAACGTGGCTGGCAAAACACAATATGTAACACACACCTCGGCATTATTCCAGGGTACCAATTTTGACTCTGAAAAGCTCTGCAGATTAAAGCAATAGTCTCTAAAAGACAGACAGTCCCTCTCCTTCCTGACATCGTATTTATGGGAATCCAGCCAAAGGTTTCTTCTGTCCCTAATAAAATGCACAAAGGATCACCTACAATTGTGCTATATTTCACTCCAGATTGCCTTCAGAATTCTGTATATCTTTGCATCTTAATTTAGAAAATTTTGAGACTCTGTAAGTGAAGAACACAGAAAAGCTTTCTAAAAAGGGAAGCAGTACATTTGAAAGACAGGTCAAAGAGCAGGAAAGATGAATTTGAAGGAAGTACATACAAAAACATGGGATGACAGAGCATCAGGTACATGAACAAACAAAAAAAAAAAGGCTGAAGAACATCCTTCCTGAGAAACAGTTGAGAAACTGTAATGTAGATTTATTTAAAAGCTTAAAAACCCTACCCCAACAATCAAAACCCACCACAACACATGAACCCAAAGCAACAAAACAACTCAATTTACAAAGGGAAAGAAGCATACATGTACTTCTGTAAGTGATGAGAAGATGTGCAACTGCTTTCTGACAGAATGAGGTGAAGGAATGAGAAACACACAGGAACAAACAAGACTGTTTCTTCCTCTACTGTGAACAAACTATCAAATACACTGCAGAGGAATACATATTAATAGATGTCTCATGACTCCAGAACTGGTGCAGACAACTCTGAATTGTCAGAAGATAGTTCATCATGAACTAGACGGTATCTTATCTTCATCTTCCACGAACGACAGTCAGATAATTGAGATGTCAGCTAATCAAAAGCACTATTTATAGGTGCTTCACACACAGAAGTTGTAGTCTTTAAAATAAGTAGCATGGTTAATGCAACTCGAAGTGAGCAATTCTGAAAGGCGGTATGAGCTGACAGAACAAAGACCATTCAAACTGACCTCAGTGGTCAAAGTAAAACTGACAAGTGTATTTCAACTGTTTCCAAATGCAGCAAAGTAAAGGTATTTGATGAACTAAATGATCAGCAGATACAAGGGACTTTTGTATAAAGTTTCAAAGAAAATAAAGATCTTTCCCATTTTAAAAGAGATTACTGGATGGAGCAGGAAATAGCAGCTGCCCAGGAAGATGAACATTAAAAACAATTGCAACCAAAGATGATAGCAACAGCAGCAGGAAGATTTCACTCCCAGTTGAAAGGTTGTTTCTTGCAACAGAAAGAGCCGATCTTACTTTTACAAATTAGTTGGCTGTTCAAGGATAAATCTCTTTTCATCACACACTTAGTCAAGCAAGAAGAAGTCAGAGAAGGATTTTGCTTATTAAGCAAACCTTCCATCAATAAAAAAGCACTTAACTAGACTGGATTAACTATACACACAAATCCCTTGCTTAACCACATGTTACCTCCAGGATGCTGGAGCAGTTCTATGCAGATAGATAAACTTGACCCACTGTGATCAACAAGATTTACAGACTGCTACAAAGAAAGACGCAACTGAGAAGCTGGTCAAATGTATAAGATAACTACTAAAAGCCAACAAATCCACAAAATATTTAGTTTTATGTCACCTGGAAAATTAATTTTTTGTTCAAGTTACTAACAAAATAGCTACAAAGAACACATTAAGAATACAGCAATTAACAATGAATCACGATTAATCTAGTATCAGACTGAGATTAACGACTGAACTAGTTACATGATCAGCTCAGTGCAGTAAATGGCTTAGAACCTTAAAATGAGATGAAACTTCAGTGTTACTATGTTCATTAAACAAAAATGCAACAAAAGCACAGAAGTGCACCAAACTTCAAATTTACCAGTTGAAGAGGTTTAACCATTTGACTTAAATATCAATATTTAAGTCTGAACCAAATCCAGATTTCAAGATTGCACAGTGATTAACCTTTTCTTTCCCACATGCAATCTAAAAATACAGATATAAAAAAAGGAAAAGCTTGTAAGCTACCAAGCTGGTGTTCTCCACAACTGTTGGCAGCCTGATGTTTCTCTGAACAAGAATTTAAATCAAATAATAAGGTGTGGCACATGCCATCAAAAAAATCTTTAATATCATGAGGATTTATAAATTTGTAGACACTTTTTGCACTCTCCTGGAACTGGAATTTAATTTTTCATTTTATCAGCAAGTGAAGTTACAAGCATTTCCTACTATCAGGCCTGCCTTCTATGGTGCGATTTTCCTTTCCCTGGCAGCAGGACCTGTCTGGAGGCACTGCTGCTCACTCTCAGGTGTTCAGGAATACCCACGGTCACAAACTGCTGGATCATGCACTCAAAGCAAGGCTCTCAAGCTCAGCCTTTACTGGAAGGCTTTCACTCTCTGCATTCATTTCTCCATTCCTTCCTTTCACCCAGCCATTTGAAATCTGATGGGAACAAAGTCGGGTCTCTCTAGGGTTAGGATTTTTTTTGGTAGAAATGGTTTGAGGTATTTTGGCTGCTTTGTGTGAGTTTTTGAGGATTTCTTTTATGTGATAGTTTAAGCAGAAAGAATGGATATTTGCCTTCAATGAACATGGCAGTTCTGCAATCTCAATGAGCTGTAATACTGGGCAATTTCAAGGGAAATTAAGGCGATCTTGTCTAGAGTGAAAGGTTTTGATAGGGTATTTTTCCATAAAGCTGTTGATGACAACAAAGACATGTTCATAAGAAATGGCTAATGAAAAAGAAAAGTACTGCAGTACTCAATCTTCATCAATAAAACATTCAAATATTTTTTATAAATAAGCATCACCACTCTTCCAAAGAAAGCCATTAATCCTTACATTTGGAAACATGAGGTCAAAGCTAAAACACTTTTTTATAAGTGGTCCAAATTTAACAGCAAAGAAATTTTTTAAACCTTGCCATAATGAAGCCTCTGAATAAAGGCATCTTTCTCTGGGCACAGTTTGGAATCTCTGGTGTGCCCTTTGACAGTGGGAAATAGAGGAGTACTAACAGCTCAATAAGAGCCCCATGAGACCTCACAGAAAGAACAGCAGGAATGAGAAAAACACTGAAAAATTAAGCTGAGGTCTTGCTGCTTGCCAGTTTTGAAAATCTGCTGTCACAAGGACTGCAAATTTTCAATGCTGCACAAGCCTATCAGGAAAAAAAAATCCACTCTGCCAAGTCACCAGAGTATGAAAAATATTTCTTGCCAGTGGTGAGGATGAATCAGCAACCACAGATAGAGAACGTTTGACTTAAACCTGACGTGAGAGTTCCAAAGAATGGCTTTACAATTGGCTCAAAAATGAAAAGTTCTGTATCTGTACACTTAGACTCTGATACTGCTGCTACCTTCAATGAAAACCTTTCTAAATCCAGCTCATGGAGAAGGCAGGGCTACGTACAAAGAGAGTCAGGCTGACACAAGTAGTCCATACAGCTCCAGCAGCTGCACTGACCTCCCAGAACTTCTCCCCACAAAACCAACCTAAAAAAAGCAGGAAAACACCCTAAAGTGACTTTTGTGTGTGTTTGTTTTGAGGCCTCACTATCAATAAAAAGCACCAATATGTTGCTTTTTAAGGTAACAAGCAAATTCCTGAAAATTGAGCATTCCTGTTTTGTAGGGATGGTTTTTTGTTTGCATGTTTTAGGTAGCTTGGGATTTTTTTTAAATCTAAGTCACAAATTCATTAATTACAAATTAGCTGTGGGACATAAATCACTTAATTTTTAAATACAAGCAGTGTGACCACTGAAAGCTAATTAAATATTGATAGATCATTTTGAATGCTTTGGGTTGGGAGGGACCTTTAAAGATCTAGATCTAGTCTAATTGGGCTTTGACTTGCAACACATGCAACGAATCTATATTGACATTTTTGAAAAAGCATTAGTTCCCCGGGGGAGCTGTGCACCAATGCAGACTTTGATCTTCAAATAAATGAATAGACTTACACTGGTTTTGGTGTGAGCTGGTTTCAATTGTCAGAAGCGATTTAGCTGCACAGTATGGAAGACAGAGAATGAGATAAAGAGGAACCTTTTCCTTCTGTACAATATTCCTAATGAAATTCAAAGGCAGAGTTCAAAAGACACATCTTTACACTTACACTACAGATTAATCAGAAGTTAGGGATATTTTCCTTGTATAACTGCTCAGCTTTCTGTAATACAGTATCTTTGTTGCTGAAGTGAATATTTTTCAGCACAGACATAATTTCTGATCCACAACTCTTCATACTAAATCAGAAGCACAGATTCTCAGCAACACTCCCACTGGAATACAAACTGCTATAAGACTGGGAACAAAGACATCCTTTCCCCTTCCACTGCTCGTCCTCCAGGATGCTCCCTTCTCTAAGGCAAAGTTACGTTAGGAACAAAGCACAGCCAAGACCTTGCAACAGTCATCCCACCACACAGCTTTCATGTGGATTTACCACTGCATTCTCAAGGGTTGGCCTCTAGTGATGCTTCTCAGTTACCAATAACAAAAAGGAGGGGAAAATCAACTTCATTTGATAATACAATCCATGACTACTGAACTGCAGTATTTGCATATTCTCTCACACATAGGGACTTCAAGCTTTTATTGTGTTTCCTCTCAGTGTGAAGCAGACTGTCAGCAATTACTTTTACATTAGCTGAATTACTGAATTTTGATACTCACCTCCTCTCTCATTCCCCTCCCCCTAATATATTCTTTCATCATTCCTCAGTGTACAGAATGTAGATATGCCCTGCAGCTACTTCCTGCTTTTGCATCAAGGGAAAACATCCGCTCCCTGATCTGGGATTTTAAAAACCACACAGATAGGAGCCCTACAAAATCCACCATCATTTTTTATAACCTTGCTCTATAGCAGCAGGATCAGAGCAAAACAACAGATACCATCTCTGTGGCTGTTTTCACTCCTTTGATCTCATCAGGGCTAACCTGCTTGCAGCACTTCAGTGACCTCTAACATGTTAGACCCGAAAATTCAGCTGCTCATTTCACATTACCAAGCTCTCCTTTTTCTCCTCCTAACACATGTGACCCATCCCCTACAAGCAGGGAAGGAGTCAATGCATTATCTACAAGGTCAACACTGATCTCCTATACAAATTCTGATATACAGCAGTATTCTTAAAACACCCTCTAACATCCAGTGAATAATTACAAAATAAGGAATCTGAATAACATCACAGATAAAGTGTGATAAATTGTATATATTACATTAGTAGCAGTTTAAACAGAAATATGTATGCACTCAGCATTAACATCAAAAGAAAACTGTTTCTCAGTAGTGTTTTATTACATTACATTATTATTATTACATGCTCATTACATTGCTTCCTTAAACCCAGGCAGAAAAATCTTTTCTAGCAGCTCTATCATAATTTTCTACATATGAATCTTTGATTAGCACAAAAACAAGCAAGAATTCTGCTCTTTTAAAAAACTATATATTTTAAGTATTATATTCTTTATCACACTTCCTAGGCTAAAAGCACCAGCTAATAAAAAAAACAACTATAATGGAGAGTCTGAGGAAAGAAGAGCTACTGGAAAGGAGCAAGCAGAAGAGATGCCACAATCAGAAATTATTTTCATAATCATTTACATATACATACATATTTGCCTATTCTGTATTTCTTTATTTCAGACCCCTATCTTGATCCATTTAGAAGGCAGCTCTGACAACCTTTTATGACAGAAATGTCATTGTCTCTTGATTTCTACAAAAACAAAGCTTCATGTCAGCTATTTTTAAATGCAACTTTGTATAGGCTACTGAAAATACTTTATTACAATTTATGAAAACTCCACTGGAACTCAGACCATAAGCCATTCACAGGCTGTATAATGTCACCAAACCACTGGAAATCTGATCCTGAACAGCTACAATGTTCTCATGAGAAACAAACCTACCAATGACCACAAAAGAATTAAAATCAGTAACAGCCCCTACAAGGAGGAGAATAAAGACTTTTTACAAATTGCAAAGGATTTTTGCACAATATTTTCTCTATCAAGCCATTTTAGAGTTGCTTAAAACCTTATTTGAAAAAAAAATCCAAATGAAGAAAGTCATGTTATTATCTTCCTTATGACTTTTCCTTATTCAGCTGAAACTGTTCAACTGCCTTCAAGGATGACTAAAACGGCAAATACTATTTCTATTTAAAAAATCTTACAGCTATTTTGCTGAAAGGCTCCAATATCTCCACCATTCTGGAGAGGCAACCACAAGCACATCTACCATCTTCTGTGAGTGCTGTGTACAACTTCTGCTAAGCTCAGGCCTCAAAAATGCTTCATTTTAGATGGGAGTGCAGAGTTGCTGGAGTTTACCAGCTGCACGCCCTGGGGCTCCGCTGCAGTGAGCACTCTCCAGGTGTCACCACGGGGCCAAGCTCAGAGGCAGGCACAGCTCTGGTGCTGGAGGTCAGCCTGGCCCCACACGCAGTAAATGTGCTCAGAGCCCTCCCTCTGTTGATGCCGTGATAAGAGAGAGGAAGGAGGAGGGAGCAGCACCTCTGAAACATGTAAAGAGAAGCAGAGGAGGAGGGAGAAAGTTGAGGACAGGGAATAGAGGAGAATTTTGAAAATGAAAAGAAAATCGAGAAAGGTAAAAACAGAAAAAGGGCTTGCAACTAGTACAGAATAATCAGACTCTCCCATAGACTAAATTCTTTTCATTGCATTACTTCTTGGTGTAATATTCCTTTGGTGTGTACAAACTAGCTGCAGTATTTCATAGCAAAGCACCTTTCTCAACCAATTATGTAAAACCACGCAGACAACAGCTGTCTGCCTGTGTGAGTAATCTCACTGGTTCAAAGGGCACAAGACTCTCTGGATACAAAATCCCAACCATGGTGGCAGCAGAGGTGATCGATGTGATTTCACTTAAACAAAAGCAACGTTTCCTCTCTTCCCCTTTCCAAACAGCAGTGCTTTAACAATGTTGAAAAACATTAACACGAAAAAATATTGATAAAGAAAGTGTTTAAGCACTGTGATGAAGGCTTCAACTGCATAGCTTCATTACAACATTATTACACAGGATCCACACCTCATTTTATGCACTGAACTGGCTGTGCGTTGAACATGAGCAAAGACTGCACAGCAGAAGAAAGAATTTTCCTTTATTTAGTGCCGAAGTTGTGTCTCGAGGTGTGTCTCCACTAACAGGAGCTGCACAGCTGCTTTGTGATGATGGCAGTTAAACACTGCTTGCTAGAATCACACTTCTAATCTTGCATTTTCTAAATTTGATAAGCAGTACACTTCAAACCTGGTTTCCCCCAAAGAAACTCCCATATCTACTTTTTTTCCTGCACCTTCCACTTCAGGAGGACAGTCTGATGTGTGGGCACCCCATGATCTTGCAGATGAGACTGAGTTCCCTGACCACATGTGAGTCTAAATACTTTCAAAGTGAAAATGAACAAAACAAACCCAAAAGCAACAACAAACAAACAACGCCCCCACATACACAAGTCCCCACAAAACACCACCTCTTCATTTCTCAAACATTTAAGGAGGGGGACCAAGCTTGTTTCACTGCATTCATGATTATCTTTAAGATCTTTGCCTTTTCCCCCCTTTTTATGTTGTAGATAACTAACTCCATTATTTCCCTCAACTCTCCTGACAAGTCCATTCCAAGTGTAAATTAATTAATTTTAATGTACTCTACCTATAATGTTATAGAAGAGCTCATAAAACATCAACTACACGAAGTATTTCTTACAAGGTTTGGGGCGTGTCCCGTAAAAAAGCACTGAATCTCAGCATACAGGTACATACAACATACACACATATATACACATGCACAGGGTTGAGCTAAAAAACACTCTGCAGCGCCACACAGAAAATACAAATGGTTGAAATAGAAGGCATACAAGTCATCTAAAAATAAAACATTAGGAATGTTAACAGTGTAGTACACAAAGAATTCACCTATTCTCTTCTGCAACTGAGGTACCTTACAAAAATGCTATGTCAAAAATGTTTTTAATAAAACTGCTTTCATTTGATATCACCTAGAAAGACTTTACTTTCATACGATGCATATTTTCACCTCCTTGCACGATCTTTCTATTTGTTTGTAAACTGTGAAAATCACTTACTATTTAAAAATATGAACAACAATGAAATCATATCTACCTTCCCTTCACTCCCATTTTGTAAAGCAAAATATGACTGAATCATGATGATTTGGGAAAGTCATCATCCAAATGAGCTTTAAAGAAACCAGATGTGTAGGATCACAGCCCAGGAAAGGGATGGGTGGGTAAAAAAAAAAAGATGGCTTTTACTACCAAGTTACAGTATTAAAAACCTTCCTAGAGCTCTATCAATGCAAATTACTTTGTTGGTTCTTTATTGCTTTCCTTAATATTTTGAACAATGAAGGCTAATATTTGGACTACTGATTGAATTAAAATCAGAAAAGTCTTACTGTATCACAATACAAATTTAGTAAGAAATAAATTCATGGGGAGTGGATAAGAAAACAAAAATATTTTTTAAAAAATTATTTCCTATGACATGCCCTACTGAGTACAGATTCTGCTCCATTCAGCAGTTACAAACCCTGTCTCTCAATACAACACTACGTTTTAAATCTTATCTGTTGTGACAGAAAACAGAAGTTGAGAGCTGTGTCAGTGAGCCAGCAAACCAACCCTAGCAGAGCTTCTACAATGCCCCCAATTAGCTGTGGCAGCCTGGGATGCCGGCCTACTGTCAGCAGCGGCGAGTTCAGCCCGATCAATACAGCCGAACGAGCTGCACAGGGATGAATCCATCTCAGCCCGAACGGGGGAACTAACTGAAAGTCGACAGCAAAAAGCTTGTGCTTAACCTGGTAACACACAGGTAGAGCAGCTGTGCACCGCTCCCACAGCACCCCACAAACTAATCTCTCTAAGAACAAAGGGACGATTTATTTCCTACTGTATTCCCAACGTCACTGTATTACAACAGGTAAAATTGTGTAAAATGTCTTCCCACATAAGGCATTCTATTCGGCCGTTTCGGTGATGCTGCTCTCAGGTTCCCCCACAGTCCAACCGCATTTCCGCCGCCGTGAGCAAAGCGGGCAGCCGGGGGCCTGGGGACACCCGAACGCCGCTGTTTCGGAGCGCCGATCGCGGCAGTCTCCAGACGGCGGCCGGTGTGTGCACCAGGGCTGCCCACCGACAGCTGCCGCCTCTTTTGTTCCCGCCTATCCGGCATTTTCCGCCGGGCACCGCGCTGAGCAGAGCGAGCAGTGGACAGCGGCACTCCAGCGACGCCCCGGGCGCATCGCTCAGCCAGCCCGCGCCTGGCACCGCCGCTGCCGCCGCCTCGCCCCGCATAATGGGACAATTCATCCCCGTCCTGCCTCCCTGCCCCCTGCACAGGTAACGGGCGCTGCCCAGCCCGGGCCGGGCATCCAGGCGCAGCCGCTTCCCGAAGTCCGCGGGTGACACCTCACGGGCAGCGCTTGCCGAGCGCGGCCGCCCCCCGCGCCGCGGCTCCAACGACCCCGCGCAGCGGCCCCGGCGGCCGCCCCCGCCCGGCGGGGCAGTGCGGGGCGGTAAGGGGCAGCGCCGGGCAGTACATCCCCCGCAGCCGCCCTCGCCCTCCGCAGCTCTGCCCGCCGCAGCCCCTCGGAGCGCACCCTGCGCGGAGGTCTCTCTTCTCTCCGCCCGGCCCGGCCCGGCGCCACCACACCCCAGACTGCCCGGGGAAGGCTGTGCCCGGCGGGAAGGTGCCGAGGCCGGGCAGCCGAT